>JAOWBP010075946.1:0-29368 GCA_028571105.1 Tragopan temminckii
GAATCTCCAACCCCCCTGCCACAGGCAGGGCCACCAACCTCCCCATTTAATACTAGACCAGGCTACCCAGGGCCCCATCCAACCTGGCCTTGAACACCTCCAGGGACGGGGCATCCACAACCTCTCTGGGCAGCCTGTTGCAGCACGTCACGACTCTCATGGTGAAGAACTTCCCCCTGACATTCAACCTAAATCTTCCCTCCCTCAAGTTGAAACCTTTTCCCCTTGTCCTGCTAAGCATGGGCACCCACTGTATACACTTATCAGAAGTTCTGCATCACTTCCATCTTCCTTTCAGACACTTACAGCTGATGGGTATTTACCACAGACAAGAGAAAAACCATCTTGGTTCCTCGGGTGTTTTCAAAGGAAGTGCAGAGCAGAATTCTGGCCCCCATACTGTCCTAGGGTAAACTACAACCAGGAGGCTGTTTTTGACACCACCAAATGCAGATTTTTTGAACAATGCCTGTATCCCAAATATTGGATCTGTAGTAAGTATATGTAAATGACTGGTATCAAAAGGTCACATTACATGAAAAACTTTGTTCCTCTTCTACAAAAGCTTATAAACAGACTAAAGAAAATTTATCCTTCACTTAGAATTACTGACATACTAGTGAAATTCTTCCTGTGACTTGTAGCTTAGTAATATTGGCATGATTATTCTTAGCATTTGATAGTGGAAGTACAGAAAACAAATTATCCTGTTGAATCATATGATATCACTTCTATTTCAAGACTGAATGATGTATGTCCCTATAAGTAGGTAATACAGGAGTATTTTGAAATGACAAAATTTGCTTTGACAAATCCTGCGGTCTGAAAACTTAAATTCCCCTTCTTTCACTCTGGTATTGAGCGTTTCAAAATGTTTTTTTTTTCTTCTTCTTCTTCTTCTTTATTTACTTTTATTCTATCGGTAGAAAGAAAATGTTTTTGATAGAGTAGCTTCCTTGATATAGTGACCATCTACGTATTTATTTCCATCTATATTGATTGGGCTTAATAGCATAAATAAGTCATGCTACTATTGGATAAATATTGTACTGCAGAGCATATTTCCATTGCTAATATTCTCACTCACAAGTTGGAAAAAAAAGAATCATCTGCGAATCTTCTCCAATATTTGCTTCAAGCTTCTGTCTAAGTCAACGTATTTGCCAGAAAACTTGTTCAATAGCATATTTTGGGAAATGCAAACACAACAGGAAAGCTACAAGGAGAAACTGAATTGCTTTTCTTCATCAAGCCCTGTGAGAAATGAAGACAGTCAGACTTGTCTATGTAACTGCTTTCAGGACACAGTCATAGGGTCAATTCATTTTTACCATTCTCAAATATTTCAAATCAAAATCATTGTATTTCCTGGGATGTCATCCATCATTAAATCAATGAGTCTCTCACGTTTAAAGTCGTAGAACATTTTAGAGCTTTTATTCTCTCTTGGGGATTTTAAGCCATAGGAGAAACATAGTTGAATAATTTTTAACTTTTAAGAAAAATCTTGCAGCTGTCTTTAAAAACAAAACCGCACATATGCCAACGCTATCAGCTAACACTTCAAAATACAATATAAAATATCAGACCACTGAAAACAGTGAGGTCTGGCTGCAACACTCCTATACCATCCACTCTGTAGACTTTGTAGAACTGTCTCTCCAGACGTCAGGAATAAACTGCCCAGCATCTAGACCTGACTTCTGATTTTCCTGGGCTACTTTGAATCTCACCATCCTTGCAAAAGTGCTCAGACGCATCTGTATCAGAACAGGTCTGCACTGGGAAATGAGATTCCGCAGTTTCTCATCTAGCTCACATCATCACAGCATCTGGCATAAGGGTGCAGCTACCAAAGCAGGCAAGTGATCCAGCATTGCTAACTCAGACCTACAATGCACCCACGCCATGTCCTCTCTGTTTTTCTTCTTGCCTCAGTGTCCCTGGGTGGAGAAGTAGTGCTAGTTTAGGCAGATTCTTACAAAATAGGTCCAAGCTTCAGATAACTTTTTGCCTTCCACAAGCAGCACAGATGACCGAGTGCTGCAGGCTTTGTCCTTCAAGAACTTCCTGCCAGGCAATGTGCTCACAGCTACAATACCTCTTGTAAAAGTCAGCAAGGGACATCTCAACCAAAAGATTCTGCCCTCTTCTGTCACGCTACCAAGGGTGGAGATCTGCCCTCCTTGCCAGCTATGGATTTCCTTGTCAATTAGAAACAATACCTACTGCAATATAAATCTGACATTGGGGGTGGTGTCACCAGACAGAGACGTTCCTCAATACATTAGAGGGAGGAGCTGAGTGAACTACAGAAGAAATTAGCCTGCTTTAATTTAGGTCTGAAGCTCACCACGCTTCAAGAGTCACACAGATCAAATGCAATAAATTGTTTGTTGCCAAGACAAAGGATTTGTACTCTCTCTGTGTGTTTATATTTTACACCACTCACCTTGCCTCTGTGGGGCTGATTTTGGAAATGCCACGAGAGAACGATAATTATGGCTATCTGTGGCTATAAAAGTGAGGGAATCTTGGGAAATTTAAAAGGCTCAAGGAATTCTTTCATGACTTTTTTGCTTTTTGATGAAGGCGGATTTCTCCAATGTATTGTTAGGAGAATGTCATAAAATATAGATTAATGATTGCATTTTCGTCCTTTTGATGTGCCATTTAATGAAGTATATGCTTTTTCATACTTGACATCAAAAAGATAACTTCTGGAATTTTTTCACCTATACATCAAATGATTTTTTAAGTTAATAGGTATAATCATCTAGGCAAAAGAATACCTGCTTTCTTATCAACTGATTTACAGCTGATCTGATACAGAATGATGCAGTGTGACCCTTGTCTAATACTAGTGTTTACTCACTAGCATAACATGGAAATTTATGTGCAAGTACTGCAGGCTCTGTCCATTTTGCTTTCCAGACTCAAATGAAAGGGAACTGGCTCCCAGTTTAGCTAAGCGCCAGTGAAGGGCAGTAACTAAGTGTGATGATGGATTGTGTTAAGCCAAAAAGAAGAGCAGTGTTAGAGTTGTACTTATCCATCTGCTGCTCTGCAAACAGTAGAATTTTGTAGCTCTGAAACACTTAAAGGGGAGAGGCCAATCCTCGACATATAGAGAACAGTGTGAACTGAACTTTGTAGTCTGCTGCTTCCAGCTCCCTGAGCTTTTCCTTTCCTGAATGAGAACTAAGCATGGTTTATTGATGAGGCAAGAAATGGGATGTGTCTTGTTTGTCAACATACGGACACAGAGCAATTTGACTCTATTACACATATCCTATATTTGAACTTTCAAATAACACTGCAGTTATTCTAAGCCTCTATTTGTCTCTTCTGGTGCTATTTGTTTATAAAATAGGAAGACAGTTGTTTTGTTTTGCCTCCCGATCTGCTCTGTGCAGGGAGTAGCACTGACTGGTAGGCTGATTAAGAATTAAAATACTTAATGGCTAGAGGTCACACTCAGGCTCTTCACATCATAAACCTACAGGTCCAAAAGAAATATGCACAATACCAAAAGCCCTCATTATAATGTTTTTTACTGATTATCACATCTGCAGTTTCTTGGAGCCCATATGCACATTTTAAACATACTCCACATACCTTTTACTTATCAGTGCTTATAGCTTTCATTTTAATCTATGTCTTCCTGTTTAAAGGGCCCTACTTCCAGCAGCTCCAGCCTTTATGACTATACCTTTAAAGTGAACACATTTACTGTGAAAGCACTTAGCAAAAAATTTTTAGATGGTGCGTTGAATAGATATTCAGTTTCTCATAATAGTTGATTTGCTTCTGCAGGTAACTATCATTTTTAAATAGCAGTCACACCATAGGTATATCTTGAACAAATTTTGACTTCCAGAACAAATTTCCTCCTAGACAGCAGTACTTTATCTGTTTCGGCTATTAGATTGGTTTCTTTCCATGTGAAATAACAAGGACATATTAACGTTTCAATTCAGACAAGTTTTGCAACTTTTGTCACTGATTATGCTCTTGTTCTGGCCCACACAGCTGGGAGAGCCCGCAGAAAATGCCTTCCTTTGGAATATTTGTTCCCATTGTCTTTAAGCAATGTTTTTAACTCTTTGTTAGCTACTAATGCAAGGTCACTCAACTTTCCCTTTTCTATACAGCTTAATGCTGCTCATTTGTGGGGATGAGTTATTTACAATCTGGACATTATCTTTCACTTTTTGCTAAGCTTGATGTCATGGAGGTATTATTCTTTGCCATTTCTGTGGGTTTTAATGGGACTTGAGCTAATGTCCCAGTAATAGGGAATTTCTACAAAGAAGCTTGCTACTACTCATTCCTAAAATTCACATTATATCTTTAGACTATTCATTCAAACACAATATGGGCAAATTGCAGAACGTCTTCCAAAATACAATTTGTAACAAGTATGAATTTCAACATTCATTTTCGCACGTTTCTGTATTTTATAAACCTGTTCTTGTTTGTGCTACCTGGTCATTCAGGCTTAGAGTCTAAAGATATTTTAGAAAGACCTGTGGAACTACTTTAAAAAATAACGAGAGGAGGCTCTGTTTCATTTAAGAAAAAATCCAACCTGAGGAGACCATTGGAGGTCTTGGATTGAAAACTGGGTCATAATCTCTATGGTTTACTGGTAGACTTGACGCTGGCCATTAGTAGTTGGATTTGATGACCTTATAGATCTTTTCCGACCTAAATAAGTCTATGATTCATAATGATTTGATATGCAAAACCTCTTTTTCTACTTCTTCTTTCTACTTTCCAAAGGCAGGCCTGGCTGAAGCGGTTCCCTAGAGCAGAGCTGCACACAGTTTTGCAGATACACTGGAAACTATTCTTCAGAACTAAACAGAAGGTTGACTGGCATGGATCTGGATGCAATTCAGTAAGCACAAACACTAGTGCTGTTACACAGTTTGTTCCTGTTATTTTTCAAGGATGCATCATAAATACATTATTTCAATATAAATTTTACATTAATACTTCACTATTGTCATCGATTAATTGCTGATCTGTTAACTATAGTTTCAAGTCCTAAATTTAACTACTGGTTTTCTAAGAGGGGCATTTGGCTAAAGGATGCCTTTTGAACCATGTTTATAAACAAAGACGATAAGTATTTAGTTAATGCTCAGATTTCTTAAATCTAATTTCACCAAGTCTTCTCACCGTGACAGTATATTTTCTATGTATGAAAGACTATTGTAAGAAACACCAAACTGTTAAGTTGAAAACTAAAGCTTGTTGCAGTGTTCAAAGCTTTTAGACAGAAGCTCATTCTTCCCACAGACCTTCAGCTGACAGGTGGCTTTGCAAGGGTGTTTAAATATATCTTTGAGGATTCAAAAATAGCTTTATACCAGAAGGCAAATACACAGTAGCTGCTTCTGTGAAGCTTATCTTTCAATTGCCAATAAATAGTTTATGGCTCAGGGATTTTGATATAGTTTGGCCTATTTATTCTGTTATACCTGAATGGATTGCTTTAATATACTATTGAGATGAACTCCCACTCTGGAAGGTCGTTAAATGGTAATGAATGATCAGCTTTTCTTCTCCTAGATACTGAAGCACAGCTTCCTCAGTCTGTGATAATCTCAGTAGTGGTCTGTGGGGAGAGGTCACTGGGAAAGGTGCTCCAGGCGAGGTGGCTGTGCAGCCAGCGGACTTTGCCTTTTATCAGCTCGGCATCTCCCTCCTGGGAGGCTGCCATGTCTTTATCACACAGCAGACTTTAAAACATATCTTTCTCCTGTGACTTTCGACTGCTAACTTCGTTGAGAAAGGTGACATTTAAAGCTTCACATCATTTTCTATCATTTTGTTTGAGATAGTTTTCATCTTTTTTTTTTTTTTTTTAAAGAAAGAAAGAACAGCATGCCATATGAATATTCTTTGGGGAAAAGTACATTTTAGAAAAAAGCATAGGTTTGGGATTTTTATGGAAGATCATTTCATATTACAATCATAGAGAACTATAATGACCTCTAATTGAAAACTTTCTCCTTCCCCCATATTTCACTTTCTAAATATATATGAATATTTGCTGAATAAGATGTGGAGTCTGAATTGAATTGAAAATCAAGGTGAACCTTGAGGAACTGGGTTCTTGGACTGCATGTGAGTTGAAGGTAGTGATTACTGTATGTGGGTAAAAGAGCTTTTATTCAATATTTGACCTGAAGAAGTTTCAGACAAAGAAATGTCAGCTAGTATACAGGTCACTGAAGGTGAATAGTATGTGAGTTCCTCTCATACAGAAATTCTGCAGATGCTAGAAAAGACTAATTCTGATCAATAAACCATAGAGCAATCACTGAGATGTGGGATGGCTAGCTACTACTGGAAGGTGGTGACATTCCAATTTACACAAAAGAAAATTTCTCCACTTATCACTTTACAAAACCATTACTTGTTTAATTATTAGAATTCATCTTCTACATTACATGGAAAAAGTATTTCTAGTAGAGGTAAAATGCCTTTTTTTCCCTTTCTTTCTTTTCTCTCTCTCTCTCTTTTTTTTTAAATAAGCAAAAGTTCTTGCTTCTTTTAGGGAATATGCTTTTGCCCCAGATCCTTTCTGGAGGATGAGTCATGCTCCAGCTGATCTACAGTCTGTGATTTTAAAGAAGACCAAAGTAAATTTCTGTGGGCCATCTGCCTCCTGTTTCTGTAAGGTAGAAATGGCTGCAAAGGTCTCACCAGAACTAAAATTCATCAGGTTTGTTCTGTTCTGAGATAAACTACTGTATCTGCTTTAGGAAACAGGCTGGAGAAAAAAGTCATGTTCCGCTCGTTTAGATATCACCTATAAATACAGTTAATTTTATACAGGTTAAACATGGTTGTAAGGTGCCAGAAAAATAGATGATGCATAAAACAAGCCTTTCAGGAAATAATGCTCCAGTAAATTGTGCTTTTGCTCATAATGAATCTATATATAAACTACACAATGAGGCAAGTCATGCTCACACTGAACCAATGAGTCGTATGCCAAACCAGCTGTTATTACTTCATTATTCTTGATTCCTACAGAAAATCCGTTGTTTGCTGCTTTGAAAAAGTATCTTATTCTTTATATAAAAAGAAATCATAACGGTCCTGTATTGTTCCGTTCTTACAAAATAGGAGCATGATCAAGTTTTAAAGATGCACAGACCACACATTAGAGAGGTGGTGCGATAATCAGATTAGAGTCCATTGTCTACATCTCAACTTCTGCTTTTTTTTTGGTAGTGGTTAAGATCTTAAATTTGAATTCGGCTTTATCATCTAAAAAACTGAGGTGCACTGATGTTTTCTATATCATTCTCATTGCATTAGAATAAATGAGATCTCAGCAAAGTGCAACTGGAGAAGGGAAACGGCTGGTCACTGCCCCCAGTTTGCAATTATTCTTGGTAAGCTACAAATCTCTGTGTGTCCTGGCAGACAGAAGCTTGATTTTCATGGTATCACGTGGCTACTTAGGTAACAAAGATTGAAGGAACATTTTAAGAGATATTGAATTTCTAATTTTACTAAAATAAAGCAATGTCCGTCCCACCCACACAGCTGATCTTTTTAGGTAATGCAAATCATCACCATGAGAATTTTTTTTTTTTTTTTTTAACAGGTACATAGCATCATTACCTTGCATTAGGAAACATGAAGACATGGTATGTAAAAATGAATCTCTGGTGTCACGTATTCTCAAGTAAATGAAAAATAATTTCACTCCTGTCAGTAGAGCTTAACCAACATTAAACTACAGCAAAAGAGACCCAAATCTCCAAGATTATGTGACATATTAAAGAAGAGATAGCAAAGTATATCAGCAGCTATATAGACCGTGATTAATTATCTATTTCCCCAAACTACTGTTATCAGCCTCAAGTAAACTGACTGTCTTTTAAATACAAGTAACAAATTCCAAACCCAATTTCACTTCATTTGTATAAGCTACAAGTCAGAACCTACTTCCATTGCTAAGAACAACACTAGCTAGGTATTTAGATTAGGGAAAAATGACAATAGGGTTGCCTAAGAAAGCCATAGCAAAACATGCACTGTTTGAAGACAGTATGCAAAGAAAGCAATGTGCAATAGTAATGTGAAAATCCTTGCTAATTATTACACTTAGAACAATCTCCTTTTTGCAGTGATGTACCATAACACCTGAAGGCTAAAAGCAAATTGCTTTCTTGAAGAAAGGAATTCAAAGACAACATTACTTGGTCTCACGTTTATGTAAAAAGTGTGGTCATAAAGAAGTCTGTACTTTTATATTTGGTCTCACACACAGTGGGTCTGTGTGAAAGTTCTTAATTATTACTTAATTGAATATATATTTGTATTTGACATATGTAAATAGTTGGTATGTATGAAGGTGACATAAATAAATAGGTTTTCAGTCTCACAGACTCTACCAAGCATTGAAATAACTTGAGTCTCAAACCGTTAGCCATGCAATTAATTGTTTTTCAGTGGTAATTGGAAGCCTCAAAACATTTTGCTGTCTTTTTAATCAGAATTTGTTTCCAAATTAGGGATTCTTGCTCAGACATTGTGCCTGCTGCCTTCTGAACCCGAAGATATTAATCCAAATAGAAAACAATCAAATACATGTTGGCGTACTCCAAAATCCCTGCAGAACAGAAATTAAGATCTCTTTGGTGTTGTTCTGTGTGTGTGTATGTGTGTGTGTAAAGCTACACACCAGATTAGTCAGACACATAAAATCTTTCTCCATCACTTCTCCCCTCCAGAACTGCTTAGGCAAGTTAGTGTCAAGTGAACAAGTTTTCTTCCCAAATGGGGTTTTGACTGTGTAGGTACAAGTGCAGCCTCACACAAGGTTGTTTTTCCCTCGTACTCTCATGACAAGGTATGAAATCAATTGCTGTAATTAAGAATTCAACACATTCTAATTTTGGAAAGGAAATTGCATTCTTACTGCAAACCTTTACTTGGGGAAAAAAAACCACCTCACTAAACTAGAATTCCCAGAAGCCTTTGAGGGAACATTTGAAACCTGGCAGAGCAGAGATAAATGCAAAGAAAAGAAAACACTCTGAAAGCATCTTTCTAGCAATATATTTCAAAGTGCTACCAATAAAAAAGCCAACTCGGAGTTCCATTACCACATCACTTTGCAACTGTAAACCTGTGCAAATACTTGGGAAAAAAACAACTGCAAAAAGAAAAAAAACACAGAAAAAATCTACCTCTGAGGAGTCGCTACCCATACAGTCCTAATTGCAACAGCCTACAAGCACACAGTTGTGTTGTGTGTCACTGGAAATGCTGTGGCTCTGACAGCTGTTGGCACTGCACTGCGGCATGGGTGTTGCTTTCCCAATGCCTGCCTCCGCTTTTATACTGGAAGTTAGTAATTAGTTTCTGAAATAACAAATTCCTCTCTCTTCAATATGCAGGAAAAACAAAGTACAAACTGTTGTTGTTTGTATCTTAGGCATTGCAGGACCGAGCGTAACATCTCCAAAATCACGTTGAGACAGATCTCAATTCCTTATTTTCACAGATAGAAGAGACACTTCACACCATTTTTTGTGGGAGATATGCTTAGTTAGAAATGCTGAGACACTACAGATGATACAAGAGAAAAGACTTCAGTCTTACTTCTGGTTGGCTGATACAGAAAGAGCAACAAACAGCTTACAAAAAGGGAAAACAGAAAACACCCCAGAGAAAACCCTTCTGGACTTGTCTCAGAACAGGGTCTAGAATAGCCACGTTCTTTTGAAGGCATAAGGCAAATGTCCTCTCAGATTTAGAACTAAGTTTGATGAAGGGAATTATTCGCTGACAAAATACTAGCACTGGGTTAAATACAATTCATTCAACAGGTAGTTATGCCATTAATGAACAGAAGAATTCCTATACTTCAAATCTGCAACAGAATGCAAAATAAAAGCTCAGCTTTACGATGTTTTTACAAAATATTCAAAAATCATTTTGAATCAAAACCTGATATCCCATTTTTAATATTGTGTTAATATGATTTCTGGTTTTGGTCAGAATATTGGAAAGAACACCACAAACTGGTTGTTAACTGATTAACGAATGCAGTACGCAAAAAGATGCTGTTCTTGCCTCATGGTTATTTACTGCTTGCTCTTACTGAAAGCAGCTAATTAAAGAAACAAAGTGATTCTTGTCAAAGTTATCCTCCAAGGGAGAAGCAGGTTTGGAGTTACCCATCCCAGAAGCAGCAAAGAGTTTAACCTGGAACCTCAAACAAAACTAAACAATAGTTTCTTGCATAGAAACTTCTGTTTGTTCTTTTCTGAAGGCATTCATCTTTCTGTCTTTTGATAAGATTACAGGATTTGATTACAATGGGTAAAAAAGAACATGATAACATTTCATTTTTTCCTCCCTTCAAGTGCACTGGCTCACTTCTACATCTTCTGGAACATTTGGAGCAGAACTGAGTTCCACTGAAGCCATCAGAAAACATCCCACTGACTTCAGTAGAATAAAGATGTCCTTCATATTTCTTTTGAGAAGACTAGTGGCAGGTTCTTTTAAAAAAGTTATAGTGGTATAATTCTGCCAGAAGATAAGACTTTACACACACCCCCACGTAGATTTGACAGTCTCTTGAGTGGCAGTAAGCCTAAAGCCTCTGTATTGGCGAGAAGCAAAGAATAGCACCCTTATTCCAAAAACCTACTTATGTAAAAATTATGGCAGCGATGCAGTGCAACAGGCTCAGGATATACAGACCATACAGATCGCGTTCTTGCTCTGCCACCACCTCTTGGCAACTATTTGCTAAAGTTACGCTTTGTTCAGAAACACAGAAGAGATTGCATGAAAAGTGTCCCCATAGGCCAGTAAAGCAACCCTATTCCCTGTGTTATGGTTCAGACCATATGCTGCAATCCAGACAGCTGTGCAGTGGGTGCTACAGTGACCTTAGAATGCCTTGGGCTGGACGGGCCCTCAAAGATCATCTGGTTCCAACCCCCCTGCCGTAGGCAGGGTTACCAACCTCTAAACCAGGCACTAGATCAGGTGGCTCAGGGTCCCACCTAACCTGGCATTGAATAAGTTTGTATTCCCAACAAATAATTCACTAGTGAAGAAATCACTGATTCTGGTGAACGAGCAATCCCAGACAATTACGTTCTTTTTTGACCTTGGATTCACATTTGAATGTGTTACTTGAGGCAGCAAATCTCTGCTGAAAACACACAGCAGTTTGCGCTCTGCGTTATTCCTGTTATGATAATGGCTCCTATGCCCTCCCTGGTCTGCTTTTCCTAGTTTTGCCCTTGCTTTGCCCACATTGCCACTGGAGAGTCCTGAGATGGGACTGGGCAACCAAGAACAGCCCTGGGACATGAGCTGTGCACAGCGGTAAGTCAGCCCAGAGAAAGGAGGAGTAGAAGAGCAGCTCGTCTTGCCGAGCATGCTTTCTAAGGGAAATGGGCAGTTTGGGTGAGAACCAGAAAACAGTCAACTGGAACTCAGCAAGGTCAGGGGACTTCTGGCAGCAAAGTCAATACTTCTCTACGGCACTAAAACTTAGTATGGAAATTTTTGCACATGACTTTTACCTCTGAAAATAAAGGCTGATAATGAAGCTGTAGACATGAGCTTAATGATCTCAGTGTGAAAGGGCTCCTATAAAATCATTTCTCCTTTTGTTAGCTGTTTCTAACCAACACTTTAGAAACACATAAACAATTTACAGCAACAAAGGGCTTTTTTCCTTGACCTGAATGCAATAATTACAGCATTTAGTTTATGGTTCTCCTTTTGGAAAAAAAAATCGATGATGATCAGAGCAGAGGACACACGGAGCCAAAGGAGATAGGTGACAGATGGTTGCTGAATGACCGTGCAAAGTCATTTGCATCTGAGATCCTGGAAAGGACTCCGGATGGGGAATGAGCAGCAAGATGCCCCCTCCAAACCCTAACTAGGTACTTCTGCAACAGAACTCTAACATCACTCTGAAGTATTTTTAAAACTCTTCGACACTGTGCCTGGGGGGAAGCTATTTTTTTGCTTTGGCGGTGATCTCAGGAATGAATTTTGGCAAGCTCAGCTGAGTTCCCTCACTGCACAGTACATGGTAATGTTCATTGTGATTATATCAAATACGATCCACTCTGTGCAGAACTAAATTTATCTAATTTTGAAATGAATTCAAACTCCTTAATACCCGGGTGTGTTCCAGAACCAGATTTTTCCTGGTAATTAGTCCGCCAGTCCTTGATGGTTAATTTTTTTCATATTGTACAAGAAGCTTAGCGCCTTTTATGTTACTGCTTTTAGCGTAGAGAATATTGTAGCACTGCAATAACTGGGTCTGCTATTCCATTTTCTTTGTTAGATACCAAGCAGCAGCAACAACAGACCAAAAAGAGCCCAGAGCTCACTCTGTGCTCTGCTCTGGAAGCAGCAGAATGCCTTTCCAATTTCCAGTGCTGAAGCTCTGGAGAGTTTTGAGTGTTAAAAGTTTCTAATCTTTTATTCTGTCTTACTCATCCTGTGATACATATGCATGAGGAAGGTCATTATAGCAGCACCCAGTAGTGTGGCTCAGTTTCACATGGTGGCACTCCACATTTAACAGCCATACTCACAGAAGAGCATTGCCGAGAAGTGAGCACCGGGGTAGTTAGAAGAAAGCAATTTTCTGAAACCTAATGAAACCAAAAAGTTTTCACTTTCATTACTGGGCTACCAGTGAGAAAAGAAATCTCTAACTTACTTGAGACTATCTTCCTCCAGATTCTAAAATGCCACTTTGAGACCGTTATGGCGGGTGCTGCGTTATGTGTGTTTGGGAGTGTGAGGTGCACTGCAGGAGAGAGCAAGCACCCTCAGAGAAAGGCATGGATATCAGCATAGCCTGGCCTCTGAATTTCAGAAAAAAGCAGGCTGAGATAATAGTGCAAGGGTTCAGCTGGAGTCTGTGATCGCTCCAGAGTCTGACAATGGACTTGATGGCACCGAAAAGCTTCTGCTACAAAACAAACTAATTTATCAGCCAGCATTAGGTAATGCTCTGATGCAGAGCTGAGAATTTAAGGGATGCTTCCTGAGTCTCCCTCTGATCCCTCGCCTCAGCGCAGTCCTACCTGTCCCAGTGGGTTACCCCAAAGCTGTCCACTCGTCCTGAGTGTGAGAACATGCAATACAAGTCATCCCCTTTAAAACAGCACATCACAGACACCTGAAAGCCCCAGCCACCTCTGAGCATCTTGCCTCACCTCAGGTGATTTGTACTTTTGTCACAACATAAAACTACTTTTTCAAGTCTTTCATTGTAACAAAACTGCATGCAGATACAAAGACAAATGCAGATGCAAAGACAAATACATTCTAGCTAAAATGCAAGAATCCTGCCTCTCTTCAATACCTCTCTCTAATTTTGGAATGAAGAGATCAAATTGTAGTTCTGTTTTTCCCTTTCTTTAGCACCAACTTCATCTTTGCTGTTATGCAGGATTGGCACTAAGTTCCTTCACCTGTTTGTTTCAGTGATTACAAGGTAAAATTTTGTTAACATCACTATCCCTCAACTGCTGTCACCTGTGCCTGTATCTTTGTACTTACCTATATTCTACCCACGATATCACCCTGAAAAGTTTTCCCTGTTCCCCTAAATTTGCTTTTAATACACTTGAGTCTTCATTTGAGTGCTGGCCAACTCAGTGCGGTGATAACCGAAACAAGCTGGCAGTGTCCACAGGTCTCTGTACAGCAGGATGACATGAAGGCCTGCTGCACAGCCAGGGGTTCGTCTCTCTGCAAACCCCATACTGGCTGCTGGCATGCTTGGCACTGCCGCACTCAGTGCTGCAGGGCACACACACCAGGCGGTATTGCAGGGGCTGGTCCCACTGGCACTGCAATGGTGCGACGCTCATTCCTCCTATATTTTTACACCAATTTCGTGGCCAGAAAATTGCCTTTTCTTTTTAATATTTTTTAAATGGCAATCTAGTTTCCATTTTTATGCGGTTTTGTGGGTTTCTTTTTGTTTTTTTAATTGAAGAAGAGATTTTCCTCTGCTCAAATGGCTTTTATCAGAATATTCTTAAAATTAAACAATATTGCCATTCACTGAGTTAAAACCACTTCCCTCTAGAGACTATTAAAAATTCAGTAACCTTGGCAACAAAATAAAACGCTATACTGGTTTGGTTGCTTAAAATGAGAAACATACACTATTACATGTGGGAACATATTGTTAACAGATTGGTTTGGGTTGTTTTTATTTTCTTAATTATATGGCTTAATCTCACATTTCCTTCTCTTCCTTCCTTAAACATTCCAATGTTAAAAAATACCTTTTGTTTTTGGCTACATACAACCTGTCCTAGATTGCAGAATGGTATTTACTCAGGGGAAAAAAAAACAAAACATTCTCCCTGCAACAGGACCAGAAAGTGCCCATATAGCAGTGCCAGAGCCTATGGGAATTAAATGAAGAATACAAGTAGGCACTCAAGTAATTTTTCAAAGCAAACTGAGTAGTCGCTCATGATAATTTTCATATCAAACCTTCTAGAAATGTTATGAACCTGCTCTTTTCCAGCTGGTGCTTTCCAGAAGTCTAGCATTGTATTTGAAAAGACTAAAAAGTGCATGAAGAAGTAGCTAGCATGTTGCTTCAGGTTTGGAAACAAAGAGAAGAAGCATTCCCTCAGGTTAAAGTCTGGTACAGCTTCAGAAGCTGATATGCATGTGAAGAGGTTAATTTGGTGAGTGAGGACTGTGGCTGTGAACATGGAAACATCTGCAAATAATGGGTAAGGAACAACATTCCAGCAGGGCTCAGAAGCTCAGTGAAATCTAATTCCTTTCAGGCTGGGACCTCTTACTGTAGACTTCATGGCAACTGAAGCACAGCCCATGGGACAGATGCTTACCCCGCAGCCAGCATCGCTAGTGCCACTGATACGCCATAGCTGACTAGGATGGGAGCTGTGCCTGGCACCCTGACGTGCCTCTGTGTGTTCCTGCCCTCCTGCCACAGGAGGCTGGTGCCAGTTTGCTCAATACTGGTTTCAGGCACCTTTTCAGCACCAGCAAAACTGTCTCGAAATAAAGCCCTATCTGTCCAACTACAGAGTGACAGTCACGGAATTGGAAATGTACACGTATAGAGACTGGGAGAAAAACTCCTTTAGAGCAGAGCAGCCCTGCTGGGGACCTGAGGGTCCTGGTAGATGAAAATCTGAACATAAGCCAGCAGTGTGCACTTGTAGGCCAGAAGGTCATCATCCTGGGCTACATCAGAAGAGGGATGGCCAAAAGGAAGGGGAATGAGATTGTCCCTTTCTACTCTGCCCCTGTGAGGCCCCATCTGGAGTACTACATCCAGGGGCCCTCCGTACAGGAAAGATGTGGAGCTGTTGGATGGGGTGCAAAGGATGATCACAAAGATGAGGGTGGTCAGATGCTAGAACAGACTGCCCAGAGAGGCTGTGGAAGCCCCCATCCCTGGAGACATTTAATAAAAGGTTGGATGGGGCCCTAAGCATACTGATCCAGCACTTCATCTAGCAGTTGGCTACACTGCCTCTGGCAGGAGGGCTGAAACTTGATGATCCTTGAGGCCCCTTCCGATCCAAGCCGTTCTATGATCCTGTGATCTATTTGCTGCTATTAATTATTATCATTATGCTCTGTCTTACAAATTATGAAGCAGAATGAGAAACCGAATTTTCTTTTTCAGAAGCAGGTATCTCGAATCACATACATTGCAATTACAAAGGAAAACCGCTCTTGTATTTGGCTGCCTGGGTCTTGGCGTGTGCATTTACTTTTACAAATGGTGCCAAAGTATTCCTCGCATTCATTTATGGGATTTGAGGCAGTAAGTTCAGGCTATCTAACAGCAAACTCTGAAAAGTGCTTTATGTTTTCTTTTTTTAAGTTTGTGAAATAATTTGTTTCCCCAAGCTACTGATAATATGGATTTGGAGCACAGCTTTTCTAGATTTATTTAATAAAAGGTTGCCATTTTTCTTTCAGCAGAAGCAGGCAGAGAAAAGAAAGCTATTCTCCTCCTCACAATGGAAGGTAGGATTATAGAGTAAATGCAAGGGAGATAAGAAAGGTGAATCAATTTAAATGACCTTTATTCAAGCTCCATTGAAACAAATGAATGAGAGGATTTATCCCCCAGAAAATAAAGCCGAAATAAGAAAATAATGACTAAATAGCAAACTAAAGGAAAAATTCTAATTATATTGGAAGAGATTTGCCAAGGGTTTCTTAGTTTAAAATTAAAAATAACTAAGAGCATGTTAAAGCATGTATAAATTAAAGCTGAGCAAACATAATAAAGCCGCTCGGATAGTTAAGCTGGGAGTAGGATATAGTGCAGTGCTTGCAGCTGAGAAATGGCTTTGCCTGTTTGCACCATTAACCTTCTAAAATTTAGTCCTCCTACCTTATGGACCAACTGTTTTAGAGATTAATTGGCTCTCTAAACCTGTAAAATCCTGTTTTTATATTTCTTGCCCAAGACAGGACCTAAACATTCTCCTGCAGAGCCAGACAAAGGTTTTAATGGATTCATGAACAATAGGTGGTTTTATGGTTCCGAGGGTCAGCTTCCCCCGCCAGGATGGCAGTCCTCAGCATGACATTCAGTGCCCATTGGGAAAAGCAGAGGCAGCCTTTGAACATGTTCCCTGGGTACAAATTTCTGCTCCTGCAGTCAAGGGGTTTTGTCTGTTTTTAAGTTAAAAACTTTTATCTTCACCCCCTTTTGATAAGGCAATTCACCATCTAAATCCATTAATTACACACTGATAAACTGCTGCCAGCGCACAGAACCTGGGCTAATAGATTTAAGAAAAGTGAAGGAATTTGGCAGCTTTCCTTCCCCTGCCAGATTATGCCAGTTACTCCTAAATCCATTGATCTAGTGAGACAGTAATTAGTTAATTTAATGAGAAAGAAAGGATTCCAGCCTGAAGAACTTACAGCCCTAACAAGACAGTTTATCATTGGAAACTACTTCTGATAAAAACACTTCCATCAGCCAACAAGAATATTGTCCCTTGATTAAAAAGGCAAAGCACCATTTATTGTTATCTCCCCAGGGTTAGGCTAACGTTAAAAAGTACCCTAGGCTTACAGGGTTGTTGACTACAGATACAAAGTGCCTGCTTTGTTTAACAGCATTACTAGGCATCACATTCACAAACATGTTTGTACAGGGCACAACTACATGCACAGATGGCTTTGGTGCTTCTCATTAACTATTCCCTCAAAAGAAAAGAGCTTGCCACTGCTGCCTAACTGGGATATTAGCAGTGGGTGATAAGGTGGGCAGGGAAAACAAGACTTGGAATCGGAGAAGGCGGATTTGCTTCTCGGCAGAATGTGCCCAAGTAGTATTGGTTTAAGCCAAGGGATTTGGCACAAGTTGGATGTACAAAAAAAATACTTCTTGAACTTAGTCCTGGAGAATTCCTTTTCCACACCTCTGAGCATAATTAAACATTCTGAAGAGGCATCTGCTAAAGTCTGGCATTTAACTTTGCAGATAAGTAGTAACTAACACTGATAGCAGAAGCAAGCAGAAAAACAAGAACTCTGCTGAGCAGAATAAACCAAGCCAACCAGGACCCGCCTCACAGAAAAATGAAGCCCAAAGAGCCTCTCTTTCTATTCACAAGTACAGGTATAAAAGCATCTAAGATGCTCCCAAAGAGAGCTATGCAAAGAGATTTCATGAAAGTAAGTTAAATTCTGCGGGTAAGCACTTCCTACAGTCCCAAGAAATCAAAGCTATAGCCAGAGGTTGTCTCTACACTGTTTGAATTACTGGAAATATGTAATTGATGATTCTGGCTTTTGTTTTTCTAGGTTGTGCTTGCATCACATTTTAACTGAGCAAAGATGCTGTGACAGGTTGCAATATTGCTGCTCTGCAGCAATGTCTCCAATTCCGGCCTTCTCCACATAATTCATTGCTCCTTCTGCAGATGGCTATTTCTTATTCTCCAGCAGCTGTTTTGCAAATGACACTTCAAATGGTTTTAAGGAAACGTGAAGATGAGAAATATTTTGTGGACATGAAGTTCTTAGGCTATTTATTTTAAAAACATCTTCAATTTACAAACAGGTCTGGAATCACACTATAATTATCCCCATCGTACAAGCCCTGAGTTTACAGAAAAATGAGTTCATCTGCTGCACTTCTCTGCTTACATTGACATTGGAGTATAAAAATACTATGATTAATGCAGGGAATTATTTGGCTTACTGAGTTCTTAAACAATTCCCCTACTAGAAAAAAATCAGAAACATTCAAGTAACGGAAGAGTCTTTGAGGCTGCTTTAAGAGGTTGTTTAGATCTTATAAATATTTAAGTGAAGGAACAGAATCTAACAGATTTTCAAGAAAAATAAAAAACGTGTTTATGAGAAGCAGCATCTTATCTCCTCCTCAACCAATTAAGTAAAAGAGTAAATCCTATTTTCTGTGTTTTGAAAACTACTTCAACTGAAACAGACCACATCTCTCTTGAGATACAGTTGTGATTTTGTTGAAAATAACACGGACCAATCGCAACCTAAACAGGTGAAGACACAACTACAGGAGCACTGCGTGTGAAGAACCAGTACTGCAGAACATGCAGGCTCCCCATCCTTTCCTTTCTTTGCTGCAAATGAAAAGCCCCAGCCAGCATGTGGTTCCTGCACTTATTTTAAATGGCTGTTTGCCTCGAGACATGTCCTGAGCTTATTGTCTAAAAGAGTAGGAGCGATGCTGCAGAGGGTGTTAAAAAGAAAGAAAGGTTATGGTATGGCCTAACTGGAATTGGTTGAATATTGTAAATAAAACTACTTAGAACACAGAAAATTCTTCATCAAACAGCGATGACTGGATGTACGCTACAGCACACGTTCACACAAAGACATGCACATTCAGAGGTGAACACCCACAGGTTTGTTGAGTGACATTTGGTTCACCGGGTCTGCACTGCGAGGCTTGGCCACTTGTGAGGAAAGCTTGAGGACCACCACAAGATCTCAGATTTCACAGAATCAAAATAAACCAAAGCACTTGTATGCTTTATCCTTTTCAGGTAAAAAACACTCCTAACTTGTTGTGGCTGTGTGCGCCAGATGCACGTTCTCCACTAGGTAATTAAGCTTGATCACAATGACAAAGTCATTATTCACACATTTTGAAGAGAAAATAGTATTCTGATTTCATTTACTTCCACACAAAATTGATGAACATCATGCTTAATAGAAAGGAGATGCAAGTCTTTACTACCGTAACCTTTGAATGTGTAGAAAGTTTAAGGTAATGTGAGTGGTGGTTTTGCGTGTGTGGGTTTTTAATGATCTCTTTTTTCCCTCGCTGAGTAAGTTGACAAATGCTAAGATGAAATCTCAACTGAAGGAGATTCTGCAGAAATACTGTCCCCCTAGCAACACCGTTACTATGCACAGAGCATATAAAACCTTATTCCCCCAAAAGACTGTGTTTGAGAAGGAAATAAAATTTTACTTTATTTTTAAATGAAGATAAGGTGCTTGCAAATGTTTCACATACCTCTAAATATATTGTGAGCACAATTTGAATAGAAGCAGAATAATATAAACTCAGAATAAAGACTGGAATCCTGAAGCAGATAACTAGTGGAACTAGAGATACAGATCTTTTCTGTGCAAAGTGTGTTTCCACCATTATGTATTGGGAGAAACAGAACATTTGATTTTGATTCCAGCAAAATAGAAGTAAAGAGGACAATAGTATCCACAAAGGATAGCTGCACTAATAATAGGAGAGCAAAAGCGAATGGGGAAGGCTTGTGGCAGCCTAGTTATCTCCTAGAAGAGGCCTGGATCATGCGAAGAGAGATGTCTCACAAAAAGAAGTCCTGCAAAGAAGCAAGCTGAATAGGAAACGAAAATGAATCTTTTCAGTGTCCAGATGAAGGATGCACTCAGAATAATGCGTCTCTGGAAATAAATCCTCTTTCTACTCTCTTGGAAGCTCACTTAAGAACCACAGCTTACAGACTATTAATGATTTCTGGGAGTCAGACAATGTGTGTTGTGCTGGCGCAGTTTAAAAATTGTTCTATCCTCCAAACTGTTGTTAAGAGGAAGCTTATCACCAGGAATCTCTAAGAATATTTGATTACATTGCCTCAGTGATTACATATTTTCTCTCTTCATCACCTGAAGTGTTTGTGCATTGCTGTATGCTGCAGTGCACTTCTCTCATCTTGCTAATAAAAACTCTTTGAATAAGATCTGTAGGGTGATCCTGGCCCATCTGATATCCAGAAACAAGGGGCTCCTTTCTGTTCCAACAGCACAAACACAAAAGGTGGACTGAAGAATTGAGATTACCTACAGGACAAAAGCTCACACTGCTGCCGAGTGACAGAAGGAAGATGAACGAGTGTTAGGAGAAACGTTTTGCTTTCCCAGCTGAACAGACCTAACATAGGTATAACCCAAAGGGCTTCTTTTGATTTTGCACTCCCACATTCAAAATGAGACTCTCCAAAACATTGTTTGCATTTGTGATAAAGATTATTGCATGTCTTACATGGCAGCTGTTTACAAAAAAAATACATAGTTTGTATATTTTTGCTGCAGTTAACAAATTATCTTAAATTTCAACATGCTTTATATAGAAATAAGGGAGTTTTTTTGTGTATTTTAAAACACTGCAATTGTTAGTAAATTGCATTCAGCATAGAATTATAGACATTTATACAACATCTGAAAGCAAAGTACCTTCCCAAGGGATCCATCTGACATGATAACCTAAGGAAGAGAAGGTTTAGCAAGTTATGAATGTCAGAAGAACAAAAAGACACCAACTTCTGAGCACGGTTAGTCACATACCACTAACAGTTTAACAGTTGTGCCTTATTGCTATCAATTTCTTATTACTTTCCTCAAATTAATTTGATGGCTACTCATTTATCATTAATTGCACAGCAAGCCTCGGAGGGACTGGAGATCATAGAGGTCAGTTCATAGAGTGGACCCAGCAGTTTGCAGCACTGTGATTAAAAGTGAAGGACATCCATCACTCTGCAGGTAAGAGCCATTCATAATCATCATCCTTGTCCTCACTACGCTCCTCTATATCACCTGGCAGCACTTACTATCAGGTAGGGTGTTTCAGCAAATTTGTTTTCCTCCTGGAGTGCTCTTTGCTCATATAACAGGAAGAAGAAGATAGATTATCTCCTGTTCTAGCTACAGTCCCCATTTAGAAACCTAAACCTGAGTGCCTCGAGGTGAACTGCCCATCACAGTCTACCACTGCTTTTATGGGAAAACACAACCAACCAATACCATCCAACTTGGATGGAAAGTTTGAGGGAAGGAAGCCAGCTTTTCAGGATCAGGAGGGAAACACATCCCCTCAACAGCACCTGCAATTTGGCCCTGTTAACGTGGCCTGATTAGACTGGACCAGCACTCCACCAGCACCACAATTCACAACATGAACGATCCTCAGCCTCCCAGCAGGGCTCATCATCACTCAAATGCAAAAAGCCCAGAACAACTATGTTATATGATTTGCATTTGCTTCATGCATGTTTCACACAGATAAGGAGGGGAATGGAGTAAATACCCATCAAAAATGCCTAACAGGTTATAATACTTAGACATGGATTCCTGAAAGAGAAAACAATTGTTAAGAAGTATTTCCGTGGAAATCTGCAATGAACAAAGGCTTAACAAAACTAACCATGAAAATAGGAATTAAAACAGCCCCAGGAGGAGTGTGATTTCCATGCATTTTTCTTCCAAATGCCTTGGGATTTAGAAGATGAACATCTTATGACATTAAA
This sequence comes from Tragopan temminckii, assembly GCA_028571105.1. NCBI lineage: Eukaryota > Metazoa > Chordata > Aves > Galliformes > Phasianidae > Tragopan > Tragopan temminckii. The sequence continues at coordinate 21,846 of JAOWBP010075946.1, forward strand.
TATGAGATTAAATAGGTAGAAGAGAAAGGAAAAAGGAGGAGCAATGTGCAAAATGAGCAAAAGGCAGAAGAGATACATGCATTAAAAATGGTAAATTGGCACTCAAGTAACGGTGACAGGAGTATGATATATTAATCAAAGGATTTTTCCCCCCAACAACAGGATAATTTCAAGCATGTTTCACTATGTCTTCTTATTTGCATTAAAATGCATTTGATCATCACATGCTATGAAAAATGACAGCAACAATTTTTCTTCAACTAGAGGGGCAGTCACTGCTTATAAGGAAGACTGGATTATAGCAATACAAAGCCTGCAAACAGCTGCTGCCAACTCTGCTGTTTCCAACCAAGACTCTGAGCTCCAGTTACTAAAGATTGCACTTCACATAAGCCAGGATAGCTGGGATGAGTAACTAGTTCATAACTTGAAAGACCTTAAATAATGAGAAGGCTCGCACCTAAAAGGCTTACAAATAGGAAACTCACTGTTTTCAAGTGCTAGGGTAAGGAAGGCTGCTCTTTTCAAGCTTCTATTCTCTCAGCATTTTACATGGAATACCGTCTCATATATCAGCTAACATTTCATCATCCTTCATGTTAATGCTCAAGTCATATGTCATTTTCTAATAAATCTTAGATTTGCAAGCCTAACTCACTATCAATAGCCTTACCTTTCAAAACACTGCTTTCAGCACTGGATACATAGTGGTGGTTTTTTTTTCTGTGGTTTATCAAAATGAAACATGACACCTACTGTAAATGATATTCTCATTTAGTGCTTAATGATACATCTGCTTCCCATCATCCACAACTTCTGATGGTTTGCTAAACATATTTTGTTCAGTGACAACCTGTACGTCAAAGTGAAGGTTCGTTAGCTTCAACCTATCAGGAATTGGATGTGCTGTAATCACAAGTTGGGTCTACAAGCTAAAATAGCTTAGTTATTACAATAAGGGATTTACAAATACTGTAGTTAACACTGCACTGACTTCCAGAAAAGACTTGTAAAATTAGAAGTTCCTTTAAGTACTATCATTGCTCTCCATTCAAAGGGCAAAATGATGCTCTATCAGCAGTAAATCAGCCCCAAAGTTGCCACTACGAGGACAGAAAATGTAAGAGAGAGGTAATAATATATTTTTCCTTTATCTTCTATTGTACTTAGTAAGCCCTATAGACATGTTCAGATTCAGATGAGAAACAGAGTAGTACGGAATATCCTGTCAATTTCTTGAATCTGTGTCCCCTTTAGTGGTCTTCAGGATGGGCAGCACCCTCTGCTGTTGAACATGCCACTCGACAGAGGCTGTCAGTTCCCAGCACTCAAATTACAGTGTAAGTACACGATGGATTTTTTTGTAAGTAAATCTGAAAAAACAGGGTTAGATACAGTTTCTCTGTTTCTGTGTAAATTGACTTATTCTATTTTGTCTTTTTATCCCCCCTGTTAAAGATGGTTCTTCTAAATAAACTTTCTGAATTCTGAAAGAATCAATGGGAGTCCTTCAGTGGTGTAAATTGTCTCTTCACTGCAACAAAGCAATAATTTTAAAGGAGTTAAGCGTTCATGCTTCTGTTGTCATATGCACTTAGGTAACCTACAGTTAGCCAGTGGTTGGTGTCCTGATGCTACGTGCAAGACACATTGCTTATCTTGTTATCTCATATGAGTTGTTGTACTGCTTTCAAAATTATTCCTGAACATTCCGATTATTAACTATCACACTAAGCTGCCTCTCTGAAAAAGATCTAGAAGTTTTAAATGCAAGGAAAAATACATTTTTCCTGATTTCAAGTTCATTCCTAAGTGAAAAAACTCCATCAAATAAGAAAAAGTAGTGCATAGGTCCCAAATTAAAGTATGCTTCTCACACAATGTACATATAACATAGCTTTACATAGCAGTAAATAGGGTGGTTTCTTTAAACTGACAGTACCAGACTTAGGCGTCATAACCACAAATTGTTAGCTTAGCTAAACTAGAACTTCAAAAGGAATCTCAGTAGTAGAAATTTGGAATAAGTCTCGTGGCCATAATTACAGTGATTACACTGAGAAGCCATAAATCAGAAGGCCTAACTGGTCCAGCTTCAGCTGGACTAACTCTACTCAATCTGCTTTAAAAGATAAACATTAGAAAGATACTTCTAATTGCTGACTTCAGTGCTATCTCTCCTCATCCTGAGCTTGTCCCTACAGACAGCACATCCTTACCTTTGGGACAAAACTGAAGGAAAGGTGCCCCTTCCCAAGAACAATACACAATGCTTCCCTGATGCAAAGTGGCAAGCCACAGATAACCTTAACTGCTCTGCATTCTTAGCATCAAACCTTCCTCAGCCAGATATCACTTGTTTTCACCAACGTCAGAGCTGCCCTACGTGGTAACAAATTATCCATACAATTATTCACTTGCCTCTATTAAGAAATCACAGTCTGATATCCCCAAATTGACTGTAGATCACATATAAGATGATTACAACCATTTATATTTCAGAACTGTAAGTGACCAGTACTTTAACCACTTCACAGGTCCCAGTTATCTTCTTGTCTACTCCAAATAATTTTGACAATTTATCTGCAAAAAGAACAAAAATCCAAAACTCTAGAAAAGGTACAAGGGGAATGAGTGCATACAAAAGGAAAAATCTTCCTTTTTATCTCTGGAGAGAAGTTCTTCTGAGCTTTGCCCAAGTTGGCGTGCAGAGAAGTAGAACTGCCTCCTCTCTCCATTCTGCTCACGCTTAAGCTGAAACCAGGGAGCAGATGGCTCTCCAGCTATCACTCAGAAACCTCACGCACACTTCTCTGACAACGCATAGAGCTGTTAGAAGCTGACCGTGATCCCGAGTGTCCCAGGGACTTGGCCTTGTCAAAATAAAGATGACCTCAAAATGAAACTCCAAATATTAAGACATCTGAGGTCCTACTGGGGGAAGACAAAGTTGACTTCATGTGAGCTTTTCACCTGAGTTTCAAACTCTTGCCATTCTCACATGAGGTTAAAGGAAGAGTAAGAGACAAATCATTATTTTTGAACTTGTCTGTCACTCAGTACATTTCATCCCAATAAGACTGATAGCTCAAAGAATACTTTCCAGGTACCATTTTTTGGCATCTGTTCTAACAGAGAGAGCAGCAATCCATTAGTCTGAAAAGAGTTCAATATTTAACAGGATTTTTTTTTTTTTTAATATTATACTTTTTTAAAGTGAAAATTCTACAGTGTCTTGAGAAAAATCATGTCTGCATCATTACTCAAAGTCCCCAGTCCGTCAACCTGCACTTCTGCCATAATGATCCTCTTTGTCTCAAAGCCAACAAGGAGACTGGGGATAAGGTGTTTGTAGCAAGTGCAATCATTTTCATTCATCCCACTCTAGATTTAGGGCAGAAAGCTGGTTTCTGCCTCAGTGCTACAGTTCAGTTCCCACTAGCTTCCAGAGGTATCATAGCTATTGAACTCCCTCCCCTCCTTGAGCCACAAGTAATGAAAGGGAAAGAAAAACGAACAAAGGGGACTGCATCAGTCTCGGACTACAGCAGAACCTGGCAGGCCTCATGGAAATCTGTCTCTGATTCCCTGATTTGAATTTAGCACAGCGGAGTTGCTAGTAACAATAAAAAAGGCAATATCATCACTCAAATGATTGTTAAATACAATATGATTACAGTACAAATATATTAGCAAGCTTAGACATGCCCATTGTTTGCATCACATTCTTTAGCTCACTTCAACCATGTCCCGTAGTTGTATGTAATATACTCTGATATATACTGATATACTAAAGGAAATTCAATTCACACCAATTCTAAAACTAAGAAGAAGTTGTTGCATTGAAAAGAGCTTGTGTAAATCACTTGACGAAAGGAAGAAATGATAGTCATACTGTCTTCTCTCATCCATCTCTCTGCTTGGCCTGGCACAGTCTGCATTGAGAAGAGAAAGGGTCCCATTGACATCAATGGGCTTGGAATCAAGCCCTTCATGACCATGCTGTGACAGACTGAGCAAAAAGCACATTTGTACCGTACATACCTCAGTTTTAATTGTGGCAGTGGAATGAAAAAGCACCTGTAACTAAGGGACAGAGAAGGGAAAGTTAACAAGGTGCTGTGTAGAGCCGCAAGACACGGTGAACTGCAGACAGTGGAAATAATTAGGGGGCTAGGAGATTATTTAAACGTTTAGTCTCTGCCTGTTCTTCATGTAAGCACAGTACTGACTTTTGTTAACAGCTGGCTCACTGGACACATGCAACATTCCTTCTCGAGATTCAGTAGAGAGCTGTAGACCTCCCCAGCTTTTCTCACCCAACTTGTGCCTTAGCACAGGTTCTAACAGCTGTGTATCTGCCAGGTGCACCTTTTCTCCTCAGGACTCTCTTGCATTCTCTATGCTGAATTCCTCTAGGGATGCAGGGCAATTTTCTCATACCTCTCTGCTCCCACATGCATTATCTTCAAGACCTGCCTCAGAGTGTTGCAAGGAAGATACGCCTGATGAGACAAAGAACACACACTTGGAGGATTAGCAAGGGCTTCATGCCACAGGGAGCTGTATCTACCATAATTTTCCCTTGAGACAGGAGATCCAGTCTATCCTGCTGCTTGATCCTTAAAATAGCCTCTTAGCTTGTCTGTTTGCAAACTAGTTCAATTTTCTAAAGATTAAATTCTCTCTGCATTTAATGATGGAGGTGAACAGCTTTTATACAAGTTTTTCTTTTTTCTTTTTTTTTTTAACATTTCCCTCAGCTACAAACAAATCTAAGCTTTGAGAACTTGTATTTAAGCAAGAGTGCTTGGGAGCTTGAAACGTTCATGCTCTTAACTGGTGTTACAGGTCACTGCCCTTCTTAGCATTTGCTAAAGCTGAAACACTAAAAAGCTTGTTGTTTCTCTTCGGAAATGTGCCTGTGCTTGCACCAGTAGTAACCTTAGTTCAGCAAAGAAAGATTAAACATTCATACAATGTAGCTTAGTTGAAGTTCATTTTCAATTAACTGGAGAAAATCTTCTCAGACATAATAGGCTATTTGACACGTGGTTTATTTGTCTGACAAAACTAAGTATTTAGCTTACAAGTTAAAATCACTAATACTATTCAATATTAAGTATGTTAAATGAAAGAATGGTGAGAAAAAGTGATTTCAATAGTATTTTCAATTTTCAGGCTTTTTTTTTTTTTAATCTAAGTACTCCATAATGATCAATATACAAAAGCATTCAGGGAAGAAATCATACCATCTCTACAAGGTTTGCTTCCTCATCTTAAGTCTTTCTATGTTTAGTTACTGCACTTCGAACATTTAACCTGCTCATACCCACTTTGTCTAATTCATCTTTTCTCCTCTGATACCACTCTTGGCTCTTCCCCATGCTGAACAGGAAAGGTTTATCCAACTACCCATCTTCCCTACTGTATTTAACAACAAGATGAAAACATCTTTCTAATCTTATGGGTCAGAAGGAATTTGGGTCCAGAAAATTAAGAAAGCTGGCTTTTCAGCATCTCGCATGGAGGCTGCATACCTTTTGATCAAACAGAAAAGAAAGAATAGCCTCCGTAACTGTTGATGTTTGTTGTTAGCAAAGTCAAGCTGTCCTATTTGTGTGGCAAATGAGGTCCAACAGCTTCAATAGGTAGAAGACAACAAAATATGAAGGTGAAGAAGAAAACAGGTACTTCAGAATTCTTGGGTCAAACCCCACTTAGGCATATTTGGAAACATAAACATTTCAATATTACTGGTTCTGATTTTTCTGTTAGGGAATCTTTCTCCCCAAATGACATTTGCCCAAGCTCATTAAAATCTCGGGCCACAATCTCCCACTACCCACATCGCTAACAGTTACGCTTTTATGCATTCCATGTATTTCTCCCTGTCTCATGAAGGGATAAATACATCAAATATTTCTTTGATGTAAAAACCCAGCAAGAACTCCGGGATGCAACAATGAAAGTTACAGGTGCGTACAGCAGCAGCAGTACAATAGACACTTTATATCTGTGAGAACTGCAGAAGTGACACCATTCTTAAACTGATTCAACAGAATTAAAAATGAATAGTTGTACAAAACAAGGAAGCATTTTAGTGAACTCTCCTCCAGTTCTCATTAAGCAAGCACTTCCTCTTGCCCTCTCACTGCAACAAAAGGAAAGAGGTGTATCCAGCTCCTCAGAGATGCAGATATGCTCCAGTTCCAGTGAAATCTACATTCAGAGAATCAACTGAAGAGAAAAGGAGAATTTTAGAATTTAAGAAAATTTGGGAGTTAGTGCTCTTTTGAAGTCCAAAGACCACAATTTCAGTAATCCTTATGGTAGACTGAGAACAGCAGCTTCTACCGAAGTAAACATTCTGGAAGCTTCTCTTAAAGCACTGGAGTTCTCCCGACAAAAAAACTAGGAATATAGGATCCATTAGAAATATAGAGTGGTCACTGTTTTGGGGTGAAAGCAAAAATCGTTTAGTCCCTTTCTTTGTTCTTGGTTCCTCTGCATAAATGACAGGTTGAATCTCAGACTTGATGATTTCCATTCAAATCAAATTTCACTCCAGGTTTCTAATTTTTATTTGTGTTGCTTTTCATTTTATCCTTTAGTCCTGAATAGCTCATCTCCTATAACCTTCCAGTCTCCTGTTCACTTCATGATTAGCCTCTTAGCACATCTTTCACCTTCCTAAAAATTAAGTCTTAATTTGCCTACAGATTGCTCTGCCACCCACTGTTGTGGTTTATAAAGGCCCATCACCACATTCAAGTGCCAGCCTTGTTCATTCCGGGAGCAAGCATCATTCAGTGGTGCTACACAACTTACTGAAGCCTTGGATTCTGCACTAGATTTGAAGGACCCAAGCTATAAGGTAAAATATTTGAAGTCAAAATGTGATGGATCGGAAGTGTGCATTATCTGCCTGAAACCATCCTCACACATCCCACAGAGTGATTTTTCTATCTACTGTACTGTCAATCCACATTCTATAAAAGAATTTGTTTGTTGCATCTGCAAAAGTGTTCCGTAAATAAATTACTATCTCCTCTCTTGCAAGTATGCCCCTTTTTAGAAGTTTGTGCAAATAAGAGGAGCCTCTCGGGTGCTTGACATGTTTTCTTTCTCATTTACTTTCTCAGAACCTGCCTTCTCCCCATCCAGCAAGAACAAGAAACAGCCAGTGACATACTTCACCCAATAGGAAATTTTTATTAACGACTTCAAAAGAATCAAATATTAATTCTAAGCTTGAGGGCTATGACGTCCCATTCTTGATGAAAATGAATCAAATTCATTTCTATTTTATACAATGTTACTAACATGCCTAACTAGAATTTACCATTTCTCTCCCCCGCAATGGCCATGCTTAGAACCACAGTTCATTTTGTATCATAGAATGGCCTGGGTTGAGAAGGACCACAACGATCATCTAGTTTTGATCCCCCTGCTACATGCAGGGTCACCAACCACCAGACCAGGCTGCCCAGAGCCACATCCAGCCTGGCCTTGAATGCCTC
>JAOWBP010076101.1:0-29325 GCA_028571105.1 Tragopan temminckii
CATAAACACATCGTGAAATTTTATTCATTTTTTGAAGATTCTAATTTTGTTTACATATTCCTTGAATTGTGTGGTAAACGATCCTTAATGGAGATGCAAAAACGTAGGAAGAGAGTATCCGAGCCGGAACTACGCTATTATGTTCGACAAATTGCATTGGCTTGTGTTTATCTACATGAAAACCGTATCGTACATAGAGATCTCAAACTTGGAAATCTTTTTCTTAACGATGACATGCAAGTTAAGGTTGGTGATTTTGGTTTGGCCACCAAACTTAACCCTGGTGAACAAAGAAAAACCCTTTGTGGTACACCTAATTATATTGCACCAGAAATCCTGATGGAAGCTGGACATGGTTTCGAGGTAGATGTATGGTCACTTGGCTGCATTGTTTTTACGTTGGCCGTCGGCAAGCCACCATTCGAAACTGAAGAATTGAAGACAACTTATCGTAAAATCAAGAAAAACGATTACACAATACCTTCCGAAGTGAATCCTTTATTGGCACAATTCATTCATAAAATGCTTCAAAACGACCCTGGAAAACGTCCAACCATGCAGCAAATATTACACGATCCATATTTGAACAATAATTATATTCCATCTTGCTTGCCAACATCATGTTTAAGTGTGGCACCCCGAAATATCGATAAACGATTATCAATATTGTGTAACATTGACACACGCAAACCATTGTCACAGAATACGGCTAATGTCGAAATTAACAACGTTGAACAAGAACAGCATAAAGCACCTTGTGTACCTGAACATGAAATACAAGTTCAAGACAAATTTCCGTCAGATTATTATCTATCTGAATTACGTGTTCAATTGAAGAAATTATTCGACTCTCCTAAATTGACTCTAAAAACACCTACGAACGATGATGAAGCTGAACATCCAGCATCAATACCTTGCTATTGGATTAGTAAATGGGTTGATTATACCGATCGTTATGGTATTGGATATCAATTATGCGACAACAGTATTGGCATAGTATTCAACGATCTCACAAGATTGATTCTTATGCCAAACGAAATCAATTTTCATTACATTGACAAAGATGGTTCAGAACAATATTACATTTACAATGAATGTGCACCTGAACATTTAAACAAAAAGACAACATTATTTAGATATTTCCGTAATTACATGACAAATCATTTGATGAACATGGGTGAACATCAACGAAAACAGCGTGATGAAAAGGAAGATATGGTGAGAGTTCCATATTTAAATGTTTGGTTCCGTACCAACAGTTGCATTGTCTTTCATTTAACAAATGGAACTGTTCAGGTAATGAATTAATTGAATTGTATTGTATTTAGGTAATTAATTTTGATTTTGGTTTATAGTTGAATTTCTTCAAGGACCACGTCAAGTTATTATTGTGTCCACATATGGCTGCCGTGACGTATATTAATGAATTGGGAGAATTTCGGGCATACAAATTTTCATTATTAGAAGAACATGGAATCAATAACGATTTGTATAATAAATTAAAATATGCCCGACAAGTTGTAGAACATTTAATCAAGAAAATTCAAAGTGATTAAAAGAGATCAACCAAATAAAACATTACATTTGCCATCAAATCATTTTACAATAACTGAATTATCAACAAACTTGTTCTTATCTTACGGACTTATCTATTTTTCAAAATATTAAATTTACTAATACAAGTTTTGTGAATCCAGAATTAGTTTTAATTTTATGATAATTATTGAAAATTATCTTTAATTAATTAATCAAGTTTTAAAATAATGATTTATTAAAACAATTTACAAAATGAAACTAGTATTTATCTCTTGTGTAGAATCTTTTTGTAAAAAATTATATTTGATATTGATTTGAATGCCTAAATTTGGTTCGTGGCCAAATTGTTCTTTGATTTCTTTTTTAATTTGCATTTGACATTTTTGATGATGATCATCATCATTTGGATCTAAAATATCGAATGTCATCAAATTGATTTGTTTTAAATTTGTCTTTTGATGTTTTGATGTTAATTTAAAAATGATAATGGCAGCCGTTCTAAAACTGTCCACTGGTCCTAAATGGATTTGTTCTAAGCAAATGGACACTGGTTTATAAATCAAATACAAAATGCTTAACAATGTAAATTTAAAAGTGCTGGCTTGTGTTTCACAAATGTGCCAATCATTTGGATCACGATAAAATCTTCTGATCAAGCCGTCATGCACAAATAATTTAGTTCGATCACAATTTAAAATGGTTAATTGATTCATGTTTTTGGTGAGTGCAATAAAAATATTATCATTCAACACTGAACCAGATAGATTTAATTCGGTGATTGTAGAGAATTGTTCCGGTTGGCAAAATACTTGAATTATCGAATTCCAACATACCAGATAACAATTTAATAAATTTAATGTTTTTAATGTTTGATTTAATATTGGCCAATAATGTTGCAAAATGGATATATCTAAATTATCTTGAATGGTTAATGTTTTCAATGATTTCATTATGCTAAGTTCATCACCATTTGGTATTTGAAAATTGCAATTATTATCACAAGATTTTATGAGTAAATGTTCAACAGACGGTGCACAATAAGACCACGATGATGATTCATTTTGACCATTTTGGATCAATTGATTAAGCAAATATAATTTCTCAAAAACGGATTTATTTTCATAATGTTTCGGTCTATAATTATCGATCCGAAACAGAAGCGGATGTCCATTCTTTTCATATTTAAAAAACCATTCGTTCCATTGATGATTGACCAGACGTATCATTAATAGATCATTCAGGGTTAAATGATCAAGAATATTCATTATCAATTCGGGTGGTAACCATTTATTAAACATCATTAAAACACCAATTCTTGTTGACCAAAACAATAACAATCATCACCATTATTTGCTTCGTAAAAAATCAGATGGCGCTGGCTCGATTATAATCCCTGAAAAGATTTTGATTTTGCTATCGACCAGAAATAGCAAATTTGAATTATAAATAACTTTTTATTAAAAATAATTTAATTTAATGATGTTTTGACCATGAAATATGGTTGTTTATGAATCCGAATGTTGAAGCGGATGTTGTTGTTGTTGATGGTGAAGATGGATGCATTTGGAATTAGTTGCACTATTCCCTGTTTGAGTGATTGCCTGTAGGATTTCCTCTCGAATCATTTCTGGTCGATTTAGAATGTTTGTTGTGGTGCTGATCAATCGCAACGAATTACAAACATCTGTTCATATGGGAATATAAATTTATATTTTCAAAAAACAAACAATTTATGTAAAACTGACCTTTCCTCAAAATAACCAATGAACAATATTGATCAATCCATCTTGATAATGTTTTGCACATTTCATCATAATTATTAGTAGAAACTGTTTGACAGTATGATTCCAATAATGATTCCATTATTATGCTAAACTGTTGTTTTCAATTCAATTTAATTTAATTCGCAGTTTAATTTTTTTAAAACAAACTTACAATCCAAAATTTCCAATTGTGAATGGTTTGTTGTTTGACATATTGGGCGTATTGTTCTTTGATCCGGTTGATTCTTGATCCGGGTACAACTTGCGTGCCTGCTGTTGGTAGTTGATTTTGGAAAACGCTAAGTGACAAACAAAAACACGAATTTAATAAAAAAATGCCAGAAATGTCAAATGTCAAACCTGATAGCATGATTCAACGAATCAACTTTTTGTTTAAGCAAATCATATTCCTGTTGTTGTTCTGCTTTTTTATTCTTAGCTAAACGAATATATTCTGCTGCTTTATTTAACATTGCTGCTTTGCTTATTTTAGTATTTGAGCTGCTGTTGCTGGTTGTTGAGGTGGTTTGCGTACCGGAACCAGAATTGTGGTAATGGTGGTGATGGTGGTGATTTGATAAACCAGGTAACAAACCTCTTAACGTGTCAAAACCATTCTTAATATTACATCGCCTTTTTTGTTCAGCATTTATATGGCACACTCGACGTCGTTCTTTATAATGGATTCGTTGTTGATTATGTGATTGATTGTGATGGTGATTATGGTGGACATGGTGATGGTGATCCAAACTGGAACTTCCTGGCGACGGTGATTTATACAATGGTGAATAATTTGTTGAATATAGTTGTTGTTGGGAATTGATTTGTTGGCTGCCAAAAACAACTGGCGGTGTTGTTGAATTAGATGGTGGGCTATTATGTTTATTAATGTTGTTATTGAACATATTATTTGATTCAGTATTGATCACTTGTTGCTCTTGTTGATTATTGCTGAACACAACATCCGTTGTAGGTTTCAAGCTGCTATAATCCAATGGCAGATATGATTGTTTATTGCTTTTAGCATTATTTGCTTGGTTGCCTTGTGACGGATAGGGTGTTTTTGAAGATTGAAAAGCTTGTTGTTGTTGGTGAACAAACGGAAATGTAACATTCTTAACATTAGACGTTGAGGTAGGTGATTGATTCGTGCTGCTTAAATATGACTGATTATTAAACGAATCTTCATCATTATCATCGTTATTGGTTAATAATAACGATTTCCGGTTATTAAAATGATTAGAATGATGATTAATTGATTGTATTGGTAATGATAATGAACGTTCGAGATTGCCACGAAGTATTGATGGTTGATTATGATTATGAAATCGGTTTGTTGATGTTTGATTGTTAATGAATGATGATGATGAATTGGATGATGTTGAACATGTTGATGGTGAATTATTATTATTGTTGTTTGGAGAATTGGTGTTCGTTACAGATGATTCAATCACAAAACCGGTTCCGGTTCCTGTGTTTGTATTTTGGTGATATTGCATTTTGTTGTATGTGTTATTATTATTATTATTGCTTGGGTTCCATTCATTCCAGCTAGTAGTTCCGGTTACAACTGGCGCAAACAGGTTGAAATTGTTGCTGGAAGAGTTGTTGTTAGAATGATTGTTTGTTAGATAATTATTGTTGCTGTTTGGATTATTGTTAGTGTTTGTAACATCACCAAACAAAGTATTCAATAATAGTTCGTCTGTGGGTGTGTTGAATTCGGTTGTTGTTGTAGTAGTAGTGTTTGACGAATGATGATCATCGTTTTTAAATGTTGTGTTGGTGGTTGTGGTAGACATAATAAAATCTTGTATCGGTTCAAATGTATCAATGAAATCGATATTTGGTTGTAATTGTTCTAAGCCTGGCTGCATGAAATCGGCTCCCATTCCGGATCGAGCTTTTTTAAACAAAAAAACAACGTTAAAATAAAAATTATCAATCAGTGTGTGACATACCAATTTCCCTGGAATTAGCATAATCATAATAATTAGTATATGGTGTGCTCATTATCATTTGACCAGTCGCAATATTGCTATTGTTGTTGTTGGCTGGCACAACATTATTATTGACTGTATTATTGTGATTGACAGTAAGAGATGTTGTATTGGGCGTCAACAAGCTTGTTTGACAAACTTCAGCTTCTAAATAAACATTATTATTATTAGTGCTGGTAGATGAATCGTGAAGCAATTGATTGCTTGTTGAAAACATTGAATCAAAACTTAGATTATTGCTCCATCGTGGTAGATTGTTCTCCCAATCGTATTGCTGGGACTGTAACAAACAAATCCAAGTAGTTAGTATTTCCGGTTTAAGGCATTGAACCAAACTTACAATCTTGGATTTATGATTATTTTTATGGACAATATGTTGATAATATAATCTCCATTTATTATATTCAGCTTTAACAACTTCTATTCTTCGTTTCCAGTATTTGCCTTCCAATAGAATGGCTTCCGTTTTTTTGTGTTGGTCGGTTTCGATGCTCGACGAGAAACGACAAACGGCTGGCTTTCTTCCAGAAATATCTGTCAAAAGCAATTTAAACTAATTTAATAGGCGGATTGACTGAATCTAGGTAACTTACATTGAATATGCCACGCCCTCCAAATAATATTATTCAATCTAATCTTTTCCTTAATATTCATCTTTAATCCTTTGAATGTTTTCCATTTTGGTGAAGTCAATCCTTCATTATATGCTAGTGACATGCATTGAAATAATTTCCATAATGTTTGATCAATTGATATTTGGACAAGGTGATGTCCAGATGAATTGACATTGTTCAAACGATATACCGTTTTGGTAAGCAATGTATTGCTGAATCTTTGTTGTTGTGCTTGTTGTGGTACGGTTAATAATCCAAGTTTTGTAATGTTGGATTGTTGTTGCCTATTGTGTGTTTGTTGTGTTGATTGATTCGATGAGCAAGCAGCATTATCCAAATTATCTAAATCTTCATCAATCTCTGAAACCATAAAATGTCCACTATGAATTATTTCTTTGCATTTTTGGTTTCGTGTTTGTTTTTTAGGAAACTTGTTGCTCATTGTTGTTGATGAAGCGGCATTTGGTCCAGTTACAAATATGCTTGGTGGTGGACAAATTGGCACTTGTTGAGCATGTTCAATTTTTACCAAACAACTCTGGCTGCTGCTGGTTATGTTTGGAGTATAAGACGAACCGGATGATGATGACCCGGTTGCTAATGTCGACGATGGCGACGATGAAGAAGAAGAAGATAATGGCGAGGAAAACATGATCACTGGCGCCAAAATCAAACAACTGATTCAAATCAAAGAAAAACTAAATATGATGTTGGCATTGAAATGATTTTATTTTTGCGATGTTTTTGTGTTTCATTTATTCATTTCACAAAAAAAACAAAAACAATCTCTAAAAACGGTTCATACAGAACGGATGTTTTGTTTTGAATAGAATCAAGTTTGCAGAATACAAAATTATTTACATCCAACACGTGCACACGTTTTATTCGTTTTGAATCAAAATGTTGTTATGATGTTGTTTTTGTTGTGTTTGGTAAGGGCGCCACTTGCCAACAACAAATGGCTGACATTGAAAAAAGAAGAAGAATTTAATCCAACTTATTTATAAAATTAATTTAGATGATCTCACACACTAACTCACTCTCTCTCTCCCTCTTATTCGGTCAATGTTGTACTTATATTTATTAGAGATATATTTATTTAAAGATTCGATTTCTTGAAACATTTACCAAACATCTCTTATTATAAACAACAACAACAACGCAACCTGATGATCATAATAATCAGAGATTGAGAGAAGAGAAACATCGAGAGTTGTTCTCTTGATGATGATTTGCCTGTTGTATTATAGAGATGGATGGATGGAATGGTAAATGTTGATGATGTGTTGTGGTGTTGTTGTGTTGGTGGTGGCACATTAACGACCACCACAACAACATCGACGATGTTGACGATGATGATGATGATCTGTCGTCGTCATCAACTAACTAAAAAAACTATATTAAAACTAAACCATAATCACACACACAAATGGTTAAATATAAAGAAAAAATTATCATCAAACAAACACACACACAAATTTATCATTCAGAGCTGCCGCAACAGCAATTAAATAGCAGCAATAATCACAATTAATACAACACCATTAAAGAGAAATTTTTTTCGATTCGAAAAAAACTAATTCGAATCGAATCAATTTTTAATTTCATTTCAAAAAAATCATTCCAAAAAATATATTCCCATTCGATTCTTTAGAAATTTAGAAATTTTTTAAAAATTTGATTTTAGCTCCGCCCTTTTTGATTTTCATATTGATTAATTGGTTAGTTGGTTGATTCGAAGTTACGATAAATGTGTTTTGACTGATAGTGTGTGTGTGTGTGTGTGTTTATGTGCCTGTTTGTTTATAATTGCGAAACATTCTAAGAAAAATGAATGTTTGATTTATCAAATAAATTTATCAAAAATATGATCGATCAAAACAAATGATTTATTGATTTTATGAAATGCTTGTGAAATATGTTTCATTTTCATTATAAAAAACTCATTGAAATATCGTTATAAACTGTAATGGTTTGTGACAGGGTTTCGCTATTTCAGGTTGAACCTGTCTTTTGGAACAAATTTGTCCTCATCCTGGGAGACAGGGCCAAGCAATGATCCTGCTATTCAAACGGATAGCTTGAGTGAGCCTGGCTATGCTGACATCCTAGATTTAAAACAAACCGCGCCAGCTGTCTTACTTTCGACATGTTGGCGCAATTTTTGAAGGCACCAGTTGCCCAAATCAAATTTTCAATGAAAACAAAATCATTCAATTATCAAAACATTGCAAATAATCGAATCAATTTTGTAAATGTATCTAATCAGAAAATTGTATCAATTTATGGTGTGTTTGTATCAACTTAACCAAAAATCAACCAATCAAATTTCAAACAAGAAATCAGCTGCAACATTTCATTTTGCTTATTGTAGCAATTTTTTTTTCGCTACATCAATGCTGCCATCCAGTGGACAACTTTGTAACTAAAATTATTTTGGAATTTTGCAATTTGGTTTATTTTCAATTTTGTCAAAAATAGTTTTTTTTATTATCAAGAGAACTTCATTAATAATAATTTTTTAAATTAACAAAACAAAATTATATATTTTTGATTATAATTAAATAAGATTTGATTCTTGAATTTTTTTTTGAAAAGATAAAACATTCAGTCGTCCTAAACATAAATTCCTTTTAAAAAAAGGCACACGCTTCCGGTTATAATCAAAGTAAATCATTTTGGTATTTTGTTTGTTTTTTATCTCAGAGATGTGTTTGATTGACTAATGCGGTTGTGGTGTTGTTGGTTGATTCATCCAAACCAGTTTTGGTTTTAGTGATTGTAGGAGAATGTTGTCCATCATCATCTTGTTCATCATGGCCACGGTTATTATTATCATCGCCTTGTATTGTAGCCATTGCTGAACTATTAATGGTTAATGATTCGGATCGATTATGTTGTTTTTGTTGTTTTGGTGGTGGCGTTGGTTTATGAACCATTTGCTGTTGTTGATGATGATCAATATTTAAGCTTAAATTAGAAGAGGACACCGATTCACAACTAGAATTATTTGAATTAGTTGAATGTGCTCTTGGTGGTTTCTTTGGTGGTGGCGATTCGGATAGATGATCCATACTTGCAACAATCGATTGTTCCAATGGCTCATCATTATCATTTAATCCAGTTAGCGATGGATACATCATGGATGATGATGCCATCGAGGATTCCGTTGATGAATTGAATTTTGATTGCTGTTGATGTTGAATCAAATCATCGACTTGTTTCATCGAATTCAACGACGAATCTTTCGAGCTATTTTCTTCAGAATCCGAATCAATATGATTCAAACCTGCACATTTATCAATAAAACCAGATGTTCCTGGTGGTTGTGACTGTGTGCTGTGAGGCGGAGCTTGTGTTTGTACTTTGGGTGGTATGGAGGGGCGTGGCGGAATATTAGGCGGTGCAACCGTTGGCCTTTCTTGATGTATTGATTTTGGTCGTCTGACCATCTGACCTGTTCCGGTTGGGCCTGTTGCAGCAGGTTTTCTAAGAAAGACTTCATCTTGACTATTGGCAGGTGCCACACTAATATTTGGCTGATAGACCATTGGTTGTGGTTGTGGTGATTCGCTACGATGTTCGGCCACTTCCATGCTATTCTTTTTTATTTTAAATGATAATTTTGAAGTAAGCTTTGAGCCAACTTTCGATAGATTTGTCGACGATGATGATGAATTATTAGATGTCGGCGATGTTGATGACGGAGGCTTTGGTGCTGGCTTTTTCTTATTACCACTTGTTGGCGTGGTTGGAGAAGTGCTCATTGACTGATTATGATGATTTGTATGCGGAATTGGAGTTGGCGATTCGGGTTTCGGTAGCAAGTCGGAATATGAATCTATCCAGTAAAACAATTATAAAATTAGTTTGAATTTTTAAAATTTTTAAAACAAACCTTTAGGAAAGAAATAATCACAATTAGATATCAATGCTTCAACAATCGTTGGCAAATGATTCGACATGCTCAAACTAGATTTAAATTAAAATTAATTAAAATTTTAAAATATAAAATAATCAGAGAAAACATACTCATAAGAGCTTCCTCTAGTCCATAAAAGACTGGGTCCCAAAGCGATTGCCAAATTTTGACTGGACATTTTATTACGTTCTGAATGTTTGGTGAGATCATTTAAAAATCTCATCAAATAACAAACATTGTTTTTATTTGCTTCTGGTAATTCATTACAAACAATACGCATTGCTTCTAAACGTTCCGTTCTATCTTGTATTCTGAATGCATTTTTAAACATAATTAATTAATTAATCCAAATTCAAATGCTAATATATCTTACTTTGAAGCTTCTACCCAGCTATCGCATAGCTTCGATGTTAACAATGGATCAGGTAATTCTCTCAGATATTGCTTTAACGTGCTAACAATGGTGGATGGATCATTCTTCATTTGATGAACGGCATTTAATCTTCCAGCATTGAACGCATTTCTCATACGTTTCACTTTGGTCGAGCTGCCCGGTATCCTAAACAGCCCTTCTTCACGTGCCAACGGCCGTAAATATTCAACACATTTCTCAATCACGATCGATATGACACGTCCATATGAACGTAAATGTTCTTCTAAATCAGCACCGAAAACAGGTTTTTGTGATGAGTTTTCTATTTTTAGTCCAAAACAAAACAATTGCAATTTAAAGAAATATTGCCAACAACAATAATAATGCTCGTTCATGATCAATTATCCATTGAACACAATGGATCATGGATAATAATCATAATAATCATCAAAAAAAATCATCATCATCAAAAAAGCATCTAAAATACTTACGCAAGACACCTTTCAACAAAGGAATGTGATAACGTATTCGTTTGAGCATATTTTCATGATACTCTTCCAATAGTTCCATATGTCTATGAAATATTTGTGATATTGCTAGCTCTTTGCTTAAAAAATCAAATATTTCGATTTCATATAGATCCTTAAAAACAATAAAACAAATATAAAAAATTAATAATTTTAAAATTACAAAATCAATCTATCAATCAAGCAATCTTAACTAACTTTGCATTGTTCAAGTTTTTGTGCGGCGGCTTCCATTTCATTTTTCAATTCTTCTCGTTTATTATTATTATTATCCGATTGCAATGGATTGTTTGTTGTTTGTTTAGTGAGCGATTCATATTTTTGTTTTGCTGTTTTTAATTCTTCACTAGCTTTAACTAATTGTTTTCTAGAACGATGTATTTTAGGTAAATCTTCATTTAAATATTGTTGTATTTGATTTAAACATTCCATTTCAACTTTGGCTTCAAACTCGACAAGATTTTCAGTGAATTCACCTTGCAATTCTGAACATGTAAACAATGTCTTACGTAACACTGAATCACTTCTGGTTCCACCCAACACATCACTTGCTTCAAGGAAAAATTTTTTCAGACTAGCGCTTGGAAATTTTTTAGTTTTTTTATCGGTAGTCGGATGTCCGCCTGGGCCATGATCGCCCTGGCCACCGGCACCAGCTTTCGGATTAAACAACGAATTTGAAAGCTTCTTCTCTGCCGTAGTCAATGTTGATTTAATATTATCAACATGTTTCTCATCTTCGGCTACCGTTTGAGAAAGAATCGTTTGACGATTGGTTTCATTTCTAAACACCCGGGAAAAAATCGGAAATCCAAATTAATACCAAAAATATAAACAAACAACAAAAAACAAACCTTTGAAGATTTCCGTGGACAAATTCTTTTATCTTGTTAAATTGATTCATTTTTTCTTCTTAATGTTTTTATTAAACTTTTAAAAGCAAATTAACATTTATTAATAATCATCCAAAAAGAATAGGCACTTCTCTTAATTAACTTGCACTTAAAAATTATATAATTCATCACATAATTTATAAATAAATCAATCAATTAATCGATCACTTTTTTTATAAAAATAACCCAAATCGATTTCTAATGAAAAAAATATAGGACACCAACACAGACATGAACACAATTAAAAATGATTGTATCCGGTTGTTGTTGTTGTCATCGTCGTTGTGTTGTTTTGCTGTGGCTGTCTATATTTTTTTGCTGGTTGATAACAACATACGGCATTTTTCCCTTTTATCGTTGGTGTGTTTTGGCTGGTGGTGGCAGAATTTCTTTTAAAAAATGATTCATCAAAATTATGCTTCCACCATGTTTCTATTGCACAAGAAGTCGAGGTCAAATGATGATTAAATTGTTTGATAACCACAAATATGGTTAACCACATTTAACGACCAGCACCAAAACCAGCCAGCATTTGCTTAATTTGATAATATGTTTATTTAGTTGGTTTAATAAATTATTATTAATTAAAACGTTGTCGTCGAGGAAGAAGAACAAAACACAAAAAATGTTAAATTTAGTTTGAGCACCAGAAATAGGGTGGAGACAATCAAATATCAACCACTTGTTGATTATAAAACTGTTTTATTTATCAATTATTATCTAAAAAATTATTTTCGATGACACATAATTTATTTATTTTTCTTCGCCAACCCTTTTTTCTTGTTGGTTTATTTGATTGATTGATTTCCTCGAATAAAAAAAAACATTCGTTGTTTTTTAGGGTCGACGTTGCGTATTTTGATGATGATGGGGATTAGTCATCACCATAACAAAAATAAACATACTGTAGCAATTCATCACATCAACAAGAACGATGAGTGATCATCTGGACGTGGAAACACAAACAAAAACAATCAAACTAACGGAAATCTTTCTTGATAATAACACAACCTTTCTTTTTTTGAAGATAATTGGTCAGGATTTCTTGAATGGTTAGGAATCTTAAAAATTTTCGTTGATTTAACAAACAATGATAATTATGATTACACAATGGTAAAATAAATGGGATCACAAAGATGATGAGATAGACACCATTTTTTTATAAATCACAGGTTTTGATATTTAACCACAATTTTTTTTTGTTGAAAAAACTTCGAAGTTTAATAACACCAAGTAGAGGAAGAAATTCGATCAAGCAACAAGCTTTCAGAAAAAAATTGCTCGATATTTTTTTGAGAGTTGAATGAATATAAATGATCATTCATTCAAAGAAATGTTACATAAGACACGAACGAAGACATGGTTACAAGTTTTTGAATGTTTTTTTTTCTTGTAGTTTGCGAAAACTTTCGTTTTCAATGGATGAATGGTTTATATGAAATGATGATCTTCATCAATGGTGGATTTTCCATTGATCTGCTGTTGCCGTTTTATAAAAGCTTATAGAAAGCAAGAGTCACAAACAAGTTATATCTTCTCAATGATTAGGTCGTCGTCTTGTTCGTCGTTCGGTCACTTATTAAATGGTGTTATTATAATGCTTAGCACATTATCATTGTGGTCATTGATCATTGAAAAAAACATGATCGTTTTTACAAGTTTAAGATCAAGCAACAACAAAAAAATATGAATGTTTTTTGAGGGGGATTAATCCAAAAAACATAAATATGAAAAATCTTGTAGAGTTGATCTCAACTACTCACTCAGTAGCTCAGTTCGAAAAATTGAAGCTTTTGATTGTTTGTTGTTGTTGTTTGAAACCTCGAAGACATGGACACAAAAAAATGAGCGAAAGAGAAAGAAATATATCGAACGCAATTAACAAGTTGATTATTTGTTTGTTTCGTTGTCCAAAAAGATCACTATAAAATAAAAGAGGCAGGATTGACACAGAAAACATAGACAAGAAATTAAAGAGAAAACCAACCCGAACGACAAACGATAAAAAAGGAGAATTAATTTTAATTTCGTTTTAATTTTTTATGCTTACCTTTTAGGTTAGTTAACTACGAAGCCAACGATGACGAGTAGGACATTTTATTTGGTTGGATGATTTTTTCATATGAAGGTTCTCACTTTCATTGGAAAAATTTTCTGAGAAAACAATTTTGGTTAGCTGAATTCAAAAACAACAATCAAATGAATCTGCTTGCACCACAAAAACACCAAAAAAAATTCCAAAAATAACAAAGATCTCTTTAAAAAAATAACAATTGAGCTGTCGTCGTTTTATTTTTTTTCGTTCTAAAACTTGAAGCATATGATGATATCGTTAGATATGAAGAAGAGGATACTTTTGATGTTGTTGTTCAAAGTTGACGACGAACGATGATGATTAACACAATTGTTTATTTCTCACCACAAAAATATATTTCTTCGTGATGGAATATAATAGAACAACAACAACAACAATGTTATTTTCCCACAAAGAAGGATATCTTCTTCTTGTAAAAAAAGGATCTTCTCCAAAACAGAGAAACACACGCCCCAAGTGATTTCTTGCTGTTATGATGATGATGATGATTATGTTTTGCTGCTGCAATCATTCCATCAGCAGCTGTTAGAGCATTTGCTATGTTTATACTTTGATATTGGTTTGGTGCAAATAAAAGAATAACTTTTCAATGTATGAAAACAGAGTTAAAAGATCTCATGTGTGCTTTGATTTTGGTTTTTGGATTCTGCAGAAATTGGATTTTTGGTTTGGGATTTGTTGGATTCTTGGTTCATAGAAAAAAATGAAGATAACACAACCATTGTTTTGGAATAAATGGATGAGAAATGGCCGACGTCCAGCTAAGCCACCATTAAGATTTACCGAATGTAAAAAATTAGAATTAAAAGATTATGTTTCCGGTGGTGATCGATATTCTTCAGGTATGTGGTGTATTTATTTGGTCAAGTACTAATTAACTAAATTAAAACTAATTTAAAACAGAACTTGCCTGTAACAGTCAAATGATGGACATGATCAACTGTTTAAAAACGTTTGATTTTGATGAACAAAAATGTTCCAAACAAATCAAAGCATTCAAATCATGTTATAATAATTTTTTGGTAAGCTTCAAATTTTCGAATTGTAACCATAAACTAAATTCAAAATCAATTTAGGAAGCACAAATCAAATCAAAACAAACGGAAAGAAAAGACGAACCGGTTGCTCACCAATCACGATTAACACGGGCACAGGTCAACACTTTACTCAAACGATATCCGCAACCAAGATAATAGATAATATTCAAATTCAAAAACATAGTTCAATTTGGTTAAATCATTGTAATTGTATTGATTTATATTGAACATTTCATGTAAAATTTTGCAATTCAAAAATAAAACCTAGATTTATAAATTATACCATTTTCCGGGCAAGTTTCTCGTTTTTTAAATCAAAGTTAAATCAAAATCAATTTTTTTCCAAAAATCCAGAGTCTTAAACTTCAAGAATTTTAAAGTTTGAGTTTTAGATTAATTTTATTATTTTGGTTGCAAAAAAAGAAGAAAAAATCAAATATTTTGCTTTGTCCATCAAAAAAAACACAAAAATATTAACATTATTCTCTTGAACAATATCTCAAGTGAGTGACACAGAAACAAAAAAAATTGGGAGCATGTCCACGCCCCCAAAATGACGTATCTTAAGGCTTGTTGTTGTGTTGAAAGAATTCTTGGTATACAAAAAAACACACATTATAATTACAAGATGATTATTTTGTTTGTAAAAAAAATTAATTTGACTGAAAAAAAATTAAACGGATTGTTCGAAATCTTGTGGGCGTGTGGTTTGTAGCATTTGTTTGTTTGTACGAAAGCAATGCTTGATGACAATGAAAGATTTAAAAAAACATATATTCACAGTGGTTGATCAGATATTTCTGAGACGGGCTTATGATCTAAAAATAGAGAAATTTTTTTGTTAGTATTTAAATATTTGGAATAAATGGGGAACGCTTACCATGTGTTTGATTATTATTTGATGGAAGTTGTAGTGTTTGGTTGTGAGTTGTTGGAATCGTTAGGAAGTAATCCATGTTGTTGTTGAATACATTTCACACCTTTCAATGTGTGCTGTATTAACTGTTCCATTGAACTAGAAAGCTGTAATTGATGTCCACTACATTCATGGTCGATTTGATGAAAAAATTCTTTGACCATTTGATTGCTATCCATCATTGTTTCGGATTTGGTCCACGTTTCATTAGCCCAATTTGATTGCATCAACAATGAAATCTGTCTATGCATAATTGTTAAAATTGGTATTAGTACTGGTATCGTATTGCTGCTATTTCCTGCTGGCCCACTTCCGCTTCCACTAACAGCAGCATTATTTCCACTGGAAACGCCACTCGATGATGACGACGACGAAGACGTATTATTATTCGAAGCCGAATTTTGTTGTTGTAAAGCATTTTCATTTTCTTTAAAAAACTTAGATATAGTTGCTTTATTTTCGTGTATTTCTCTGGAACGCATCCTGGTCAAACGAAGATTCAACAACGATTGACACCGATATGACAATATGGTCAATTTGAGATCAATCAAATCCAACTGTTGATTATTTCTAATATCTGAATGTTTAACATTCATTTCAAATTTTGATGTTGTTAATTTAATCAAATTCAAAGTATCTCTATACATTTGATATGCTTTATCTATTTCGGCATCAGTTCTTTTTTGTTCCATGATCAATCCTGCTTGGATAAAATAGACCGATGCTTCAATATATTGCATCATCTGTTGTTGGGGATCTTTTATTGAATCGGCTTTTCGTTTTAATGTTCTGGCCATTTGTTGGGCTTCCTGTTCGCTATGACAGATTGGCGTTGATGAACGATGTTGTTGTTGCTGCTGTTGGTGATGGTGAACAACCGATGATGACGAAGGTGATGTTTTTATTGAATTCTGTGCAAGCGGTATAGAAACCGGTAACGACATCGGTGATGGAACAGCCCCGCCACGTGATCCATAATCCGTTTTCAATGATCCATGCTTACTTGATCTTTCTGAGTCTGATTTCTTTCCTCTTTCTTGTTTGGTCATTAAACCAGCACTCATTTTTCCATTCATATATTTGCTGTTTCCGGTTCCATGATGGTGTGATTTATTATGGCTATAGCCACTAGCACTACTAGCACTGCCAGCATGGTGATCTTTAGATTTTTTACTATCAGGTTTGTTTTTCGATGAACCTGAAGCATTTGGTGATTCCAACAAATCGGTACCATTCTTATTGGAATGATTATTATTCACTACTGTTGGTATACGATCCAATTTAGGTAATTCAATGCTTACAATCAATGATGGTTGATCTGATTGTTGGCTAAGTTCAACTTTTCTCGTATACGAATCTAATGCTGAATCCAATTTCTTCGATGATGAATTCGATGACGGTGAATAAATGCTTGATTTTTTACTTCGATGATTCGGTGATGGTTTATTATGATTCACATTATTATTTACCGTTAAACAATTTAACGATTCTGATGATTTAGATTTGGTTGTAGTTGTGGTAGCAGAAGTTGGCTGTTGGATCGATGGATCTTTTTTATTTCGTTTATTAGTGCTGCTTGAGGTAGAATTATCATTCTTATTCCAATAATTATTTGGTGATAATCTTGTCGTCGCTATCATATTAGCATCTAACATATCCAAACCGGAACTTGTTGTACGTTGATTTTTAGCAATCTTTTTTGTTTTATGATGATTCATTAACAAACTATTTGCTGAAGAATCGACATTGTCAAATTTAGGTGGAGGTGGTAATGGCTGTATCAATGGTGGTGGTGGCTGCTTCTTTTTACTATTATTATTCGTTGTTGGGGCTGATGATAATACATGACCGGTTTTTGCTTTTTCGGTTGCTGTTTGTGGAGGATATTTTCTATTATCACGTGACTTTGATGAGCTGGTGGGTGTGTTGGTCGATAACAAAGGAGCTGTTGGAGGAGGCTTAGATCCAGAAGTCCTAGACCTAAACTTTGGATCAGTTCTATGATGAACGTTATCTTCATCATCTAATTCGCCTTCTTCCATTTCATTATCACTATCATCACTATTTGTCGTATGTTTAGTTGGTCCATCATCTTGATCTGCTGTGCCATCCTCTGCCTCCACTTCTCCATCTTCATCATCATCTGATTTTCGTAATGAAAAACCAGCATCACGTTTTCTACGACCAGAAGTTGTTGTCATAGACTTAGAGGTAGATTTTTTATTTAATAAATTATTAAATCTTGGAGATCCATCATCATTATTATTGTTATTATCATTCATTTTTTCATCATCAGAATCATCCAGCATCCCTAAACAAATTCAAATTCAAATTTTAAATCCAATAATAATTCAATATAAGAAAAACTTACCAGAATTATTATTAACTTCAAGAATATTTCCGGAACCTGTTTTTGAATTCTTTTTACTTTTGGTCTTTTTAGTGATATTCTTTTTATTATTCTTCTTTTTGGTGTCGGCATCTTCAGACGACGACGATTCTGAATCCGATGATTCAGAAGATGATTCATCATTATCAGAATCATCATCAGAATCACCGGATGTTGAAAGTTTGGCTGCGGCTGCGGAGGCAGCAGCAGCAGCTTCTATTGCAGCTCCTGAATAAAGGCTATTATTTGTTGTTCGTCGGTGGGGTTGGGGTTGATTACTTAAAACGGAAGTGCTGCTCGTAGCCGTAGTCTTTGATCCTTTTTTATTGGTTGTTGATGATGAATGTCGTTTACTTGCAGTGCTTGCCGTATCTGAACTCTTTGACACCTTATTATTCACTAATTGTCCTGATGTCGTTTTTGATCGATTATTTTTTGATGATGATTTTGGATCCGAGTTATTATTTAACAAATCTTGTTGTTGATATTTACTATTGTTTGTAGGCGTATTCGATGATTGTTGTTGAGTATCTTTGTTGACCACGCCTGGTGGTAAGAAATTATCTAAATCCCATTTATGTTCATCGTCATCGTTATTGTTTGTTGCATTTGGTTGTGCAGTTTGAATGGATCCACCTGGATCTAAGCTATTGCTTAAATGATGATTTTTTAGCTTAACACTTCTTCCATCAACTTCCATTGCTGTGGCAGATGTCGATGTTCCATTTTTAGAATCTTTAGATTTTCTTCGTTTTACATGTGGTTTGTTATTATTAATATTTTTAGCTGTTTTTTCTGATTCTGATTCCGAATTTCCTGAATCATCCGAATCATCATCAGATGAACTAGACGATGATCCAGATGATGATGATGAACTTTCTGATGATTCAGAATTTGATGATGATTCATCATCATCATCGGAATTATCATCTTCAGAACTGGATGACATTGATGTTTTATTTAATTGTGGTTTTGATTTTGAAGTTGAAGTGGTATTGGTGGTGGAATTGACATTTGCTGCTGGTGCAACCGGTGATGGAACAGCCGTACCACCAGCACTAGCAACACTTGTTGATTGTTGAATTGCTGCTGGTGGTGGCTGTAGTTGATGGTGTTGATTATGATAATTATGATGATGATGAGTACTTGATTGTGGTAATTTCGAAGATGATATTATGTTATGGGTTGTGGATTCGTGGTTGCTGTTGAATGGTGCTGGTGGCGGTGGTAGTTGATCCAAATCATCTAGTCCAGTAATTGGTTTAGGTGGTTTTGATTGTGTCATTTCATCTAATATTTCTCGTACACGTCTTCTATTGAATTCGTTCCTTGAAATTCCAACCAAATTGGAATTAACTTCAGTTGAATAATTTAACGAATTATTTAAATTAGTTGAATTGCTCAAATTCAATAATGACATTAAATTATCAAATTCTCCTAATGTTGATTTGATTTCTTTGGACATTGGATCATCTTCCGATTGTTGTTGATGATGTTGATGGTGGCTGTGGTGATGGTGATGTGATAATGATGCTGCGTTTGAAGACGATGATGATGATGATGCACGACCATTATTAACTAATAAATTCATTGAAACCTGGTTCGAAACTTGTCCTCCTCCCAACTGTTGTTGTCTGGATCGTTGTTCACGTTCTCTTTGTCTTTCACGATCACGTAATATTGTTGTTGTTGGTCCGGATGCAGATGTGGAACCAGCACCACCACCACCAGCTACTAATGCTGTTCCAGGACCAGTTGTTGCAGCAGCAGCAGCTGTTCCACTAGACGATGGATGATGCATCATATTTTTCAGGATATTATTATGATTTTTTTTGAAAAAAAATTTCCAGAGAATTTCTTGTTTATTTCACTTTTTCTTTGTGATTTAAATAGCTAAAATATCACAAACAAATTGCCCATAAAAAAAATTTCGTGGAATATCTTTTTTCGAATATTTTGAACGGAATCATTATCTCGTATAGGGATACATTCTGTAACAAAGTAAATTTTTTAAAACAATTTTTTAAAAATGATTTAGTAAGCACAAACCTTTGAACAAAATAAATAAAATAAATAAAGTCTCGTGGTGTTGAGTGAAAAATTTTATGAAAAGAGCCACAAAGGGCTCACAAAAATAAAAAAATGCTGCTCAATTTTTTTTCAAAGAAAATCTTCAAATAGTTCCAGGATTGATTTTTTTTTGGAACTTGGATTTTGTTGTTTTTTGAATTCAAGGTATCTTCTTATGGTTACATTTTTTCATTCAGGATTTCCGTTTTAATATGCGTTTATAATTTGATTGATTGGTGATCGATTTTTTTTATTATTTTTCAAACGACGAAAAAAAACAATTAAAATTTATAATTTATAAATTTCTATAGAAAATCTATTGATAATCAAACAAACGAACAAAAAACGGCAGCCGAAAATGAGCGAATATAAAAAAATATTGGTTGAAAAATGGAAAAACAACAACAACAACAAGTAAATATCTGGGTCGACGTGACGAGAAACAAGTGAAGAAGTGAATATAAAAATCGAAACAAAAATATATAAATTTGGTGAGAAACGAAGAAAACAAGACACGGGAGCGATGATGATTGACTGCTTGGCTTGCTTGCTTGCTTGGCTGTGTTCGATGTTTTTTTTACAGGATCCAACAGGATCTTAAAGATCCAAAAATTAATCAAAAAAAAAAACAACACAAAACACACACAAAAACGTTCGAAATTATAAGTTCGATTTATTAAACATTCGAAAATATTTTCGAATGTTTTTGTTTTCGTTGTATTGGAATCGTAAAAAAATATCGAGTTTTTTTTTAAATTAATCAAAATTAATTGATTAATTGATTTTTTTATTAAATCACAATTAAAATTAATTATAATTAAATAAATAAACTAAATCAATTTTAATAATAAACAACAACAACAACATCATCGAACACAATCAACAAATAGACACCAGACACACACACACACACAACACAAACGATGGCGACGACGACGATATCGCACATCACCACAACACATCAAACCATACCACTACCACACCACCGCTCACATAATCACACCACATCAAACTAAACCACTACTACACCAGCAGTGTGTTGTGGCATGCCGACATAAATATTCATTCTATTTTTAATAAGAATACCTGTTTAAAAACATTATTTACAATGAATATTTACAAGCATTCTTAATCACGAATCCATGTAAACAAGTAGTAGTAGTGGTAGTGGTATGTGTTTATTGATAAGAATATTATCCTGTGGTTGTGTTTTTGTGGTAGTGGCATAACAAATTCATACTGATTTATGCTCACAGATGGTGACGCAGCTTATATTATGGAACCTTGTTTCCGCTAATAATGCCCGGATGTTATTTTGTTAAACAATGATGAGAACAGGCATTCTTATATCATTGGAGTCCATTCATAAATACCAGTACAATGGTGACACGTTGTTTATGAAAGGAGCATTTTGGAACTATTTTTTGTGGAATCATATGATCATCCATCAATTGGTTTGTACCTGTAAAATGTTGATCC
This sequence comes from Tragopan temminckii, assembly GCA_028571105.1. NCBI lineage: Eukaryota > Metazoa > Chordata > Aves > Galliformes > Phasianidae > Tragopan > Tragopan temminckii. Next base: position 21,615 of record JAOWBP010076101.1, read on the forward strand.
AACACAACCAAAAACAAACCATATTTCACGTTCCTGTTTTTTTTGTGTGTGTAAATCTGTGATGATTTTGTGAACATTTCCTCCTCGTTTTCCTCACCAAAAAAAAGTTCCATAATCGAATCAGGTGGGTGTATAATATTAGATTTTTTCCAACTATTTTTAGGATTCTTTTTAAACATTCGAAATCGAATGAAATTTTTTTTCTTGTTTTATATTAATGAAAATTAATGATACCGGATTCAGGATAATTTTCCATTGGGGTTGCCATTAATCAAAACGATAGCTAGGGAGAGAGAGAATCCTTTTTCAAAAAAAAGTTCCAAAAAAAGAACCTTTAAAAAAATAAGAATCCAAGATCATAAACAAAAATTGGGCGTGTGGAAAATGGAATATAGTCTGCCATATTGTCTGCTTTATTTTTGTTTGTTTTCTTATTTTTTGCTTTATATAATCGATGATTGATTGATTGATGATCGATTTTTCATTCTTCATTCTTTTTTCGAAATCGTTCCATTCGAATTTCTCATTTAGAATTCTTTTCTTTCCTTTTCGAATTATTTCTTCCTTGTTTGTTACTTATACACACACAGAAAGGCATGATAATACAAAAAATAAACATAAGGAAATTGCCCAAAACAAAAAAAAATCGTTGCAAAAACAAACAACAACAAAAAGCGTTCCAAAACGACATCAAGATCCCAGACGCAAAGAAATATAATGACCAAAACCCCCATTTTTTCGAATCATTTTTAGCGTTCGAATGGAATGTTTTTATATTTGGGAGCACACCCAAAATCGAACGTTTTTTTGTTGTTGTTTGTTTTGTTTGTGATTTGATGAAATGATCCACACAAATGGACAGACAGACAGAAACAGAAATAAGATTCGAAAAAAGAATCTTTTTTTTTATTTGACCATAGAAGATTCTGTCTGTTTTTTATCATGCAAATGTGAATGATCCAAAATAGATATTTATCACCAAGTATTTAAATATTAATAAGGTATTTTATTATTACATTCTTATTGATATTCGCCTTTTAATTTTGTTTGGTCTTATTTTTTTCCCAATCTTATTTAGATTCAATTATGTTATGTTTGTCCACAATCTGGAATCCATTAACCTTTTTTTGGTTGTTCAAGAATTTTTTGAAGGTCAAAAATTATATCTTCTTTTTTAAAAAAAAGGTCTTAAGGTCAAATGGTGTTTTGGGGAGAATTAGATTCACGATCGAAATCTTGATATCTACAATGTGTTTCTCGTTTTCTAAATTGGTTTCCATTAAATGAAATAATAGCATCATCCAATGTGATCCAATATGATGGCATGATCATTGCATTGTATCCATCATTGCATTCTTCATTTCAAATTTGGATATGATCCATTGGATCTGATTTCATTTGATGATTACATCATTTGACTTGTTCATGTTAGTAACATTATTATGTTTGAATCATGATGATCATTAAATGTACCATTTTCCATCATCATCATCATGATGGTTTGCCATAGCAGCATCATCATTATCATCATTTGGATCCATCATTTTTTCTGGTATCCAAACTAATAATATGATATTGCTGTGATATTGTGTTTGTGATATTGCATTCTGTTTGGTGATGATTTGCTCCATTGACACAAACACACACCAAACATAATAAAGTTTTTTCCATTTTCATTCATGCATTCAAAATTGCTGGCTCGCTTCCTGCAGGCTCAGGCTGCTACACAAAATCAAATATGTGAGACACAAATTTGCTTGCATAAGACACACCCACTTTTTCACATCATAATTCAATCAACCAATCATATTTGTAAAAATACGCCTATATACAATAATAATAAATACGCCCAAATTGTTATAGGCGTATAATGGATGATGATTGGCTGGAATTTTTTGGTGGGAGGAGCAAAAATAGAGAGAGAAAGCTTTGTGTAAAATAGGATTTGAATATATCGATTTTTTTGGCTTGGTTTGCCCTAAAATTATCACTAACAAATGAGAACGAGAGAACTACACAAAAACTTTTTTTTTGAAAAAAAATATAATTTAGTTCCCAGAAAAAGAAAACTTTGAAAAAAAGATACAATTGAATTCTTTTTTTTTGCTTCTAGAATTCGAATTTTTTTCTTCTTTTGAATTGAATTAAGAATTTACAAGAAGAAGTTTATAAAAAAATTTCAGAATTGATTTTTTTTTGTGTTTGTATGAGAACGGCTTAAGAGCTTGTATAAACACACAGGCCACACCTACTTGAATAAATCAAACAGCCGATCAGAAAGGGATGTGTGGGCGTGTCTCCTGCTTGTGATTGATCTTTTGAATCGAATGCTAGTATTTTTGCGTGAAACATGGCAAAAAAATGTTGTCCACGCTTGCAAATATTGCTCTGAATCGATTTTCACTTGTTTGGTTAGTTTGGGCGTGATTAATTAACTATGTTTCAATGAATGATATTCTCTCTCTCGTTGTGTTGATGGTAGAATGAATGATAATTGGCATTGAATACGACCCTAGAGAGATTGATTCCGTAATAAACCAGCAACAAAAAAACAGCAAGAAAAAATAAAGAAAAATTAGCAAGAATTGAAAATTGCAGCATTTTACTTGGTTAGCATCATTAACAATAAAACGTTGAGTTCGTTCTCCACTTTGAATCGTTTGCTTGTACGAAAGATCCTAAAACAAACACACACTGATTCTTGAAACTTCAAACAAAAAAAAAGAAATCCTTATGGAACTATTAACTTTTGTTGTTGTTGTATTGGAATATATATTGGAATCTCTGTCCAAAAATAAAGCTTAACCCAAGAATCCACCTCCGAAAAAAAACCATTATTGCTAAATAATGATCCTATTGGGAAAATTAACGAGGTTTTCCTTTATAATAAAAAATATCGAACTGTAAAAAAAATCCTTTGAAAAATCGAATTTTTTTTAATGGGCGGAGCTTGAACTATTCAAATGCATTTGCCTAAAGGGTTATTTTTTTAGAAACCAGGTTTCTGTAAAAAAATTGTGTTTAGCACCTCCCACATTTTTTGGCAAATAATTATCACTAAAAAGTCGGCTGCCGAACAAAAAAATTTCCAAAGAAAACACATACACAAACACACACTAATGATTCGATATTTTTTGAATTTAACCAAAAAATGCCTTCAAGGAATTTTTTTTCAAAAATTACAAAAAAAGTACCATTTTTTTAGTATGAATCCGCTGGAGACAGAGGGCAGCACTGTTCTTGTTGGTGTTGCCTCCATCACTCCATTTCCCCTTTGAAGAGGGCAGCACTGGGCGTTTCCGTTTCCGTTAAAATCTCGCTAAATCATAAACCAAATTGCTGCTTTGTTAACAGCTTTCTCTTTGAGCTCTCTGTTCACCATTTGTTGGAATAGAATTTCACTGTTCCCAGTTTGTGAACTGCTTTATTTTATTTTTATTAGTATGATGCGAAACACGGTTCCAGTAAAAAACGTGATTGTTAGTTAGAATGAAAGAGTCATTGAGTCATTCATTACCATTCCATTGAACGCTTCATTAAGCAGATAATTAATTATTTGCAACGATAATATTGCTGGCATGGTGAGCCATAGTCAGCCATAGTCAGCCATTTTTGCCATGTTGAAAAATCCTTTTTTTTTGATGAATTCTTGAATGTTCCACTCACAAAAAACGAACGAAAAAAAAATTCGAAAAAAGAACGTTTTCTCGACACCTTCTTGAATTTTGGATTTTGTGCTTTGATTTCCCATAAGACCTATAACATTATAAACGATATGAATTAATTTCATTGGTTTATATTTAATTTTGTTTTTTAGGCTCCGCCCACATTGTTTCCTAGACCTATAATAAAATTGATATTTGAATTAATTTTTTTGTTGTTGTTGTTTTGGTTTATTTTATAGGCTCCTCCTACCAAGCAATGTCTCCGTCCAATAAGAAATCAAAATTTTATGATGAAATATGGTTTCGTTTGTTGATGTTGTTTTCATTGTTTTTAGTAAGTTGTTTATGGTTATGGTTATTGGTTGATGTTTTACGACCAAATATTCTTATAACAAGGTAAGCTCCGCCCTTTTTTTAAAAAAAATATAATTGACATTATACACAATAAATAAGCCACGCCCAAAACGAATATTTTATCATTATAGAAATCTAATAAAAAAAATAACAACAAAAGAATAAAAGTAAATTGATAAGCTAGTTGTTTTGTTGTTTTTTTGAAAACGTCAGCAATATTTTTTATATTTTTTTGGTAAATGATCAAAACACTCAAAGTTATCTTGTCATAATTTTTCTTTGGGTAAAACAGATGACACAAGCCAATTGACATTTGACATGCCAGGAACAGTGTTTCTCAAGCAAAAAAAGGGGCGTTCCTTCCCTGATAGTGCATTTTATTATTAGCCTTTCTTTGATTGGTTCGAGGGCAAAAAGGGGAGGTGCTTCAAACTGGAAAAAATAACAACTAATCAGGCTATTTGGTTAAGAAGCACTGGTGTATGTGTGTGGTTTATAACACACAGAAAAACCTCGTTAATTTTCCCCCTTTGTTTCTTTAGGAATAAATGTTAAATTAACCACATTCATTATGTCTGTTTTTAGTTGTTTTTTGTGCTGTGTTGGTTTAGTGCGCCATTCACATGGATCGTTAGATAATTATTTAGGTTGTTTTTGTTGTTTTCTTATATAAGCTTTAAACGTGTTAAGTAATGAGCTCTAGCACTCACCAACAAAATAAGGCTAAATTAAAACAGACAAAAATAACGAGGTTTTAATAATAGCCTATAAGAATAATAAGACATAGAGAAAAATATATAAAAATTGTCTGTCAAATGTCAATGGGTGAGATGTGCTGGCTTGCTGTTGGCATCATTCTCTTGCTAGTGTTGGTGGTGTGATGCTTGTTTCACAATGAATATTCATTTGGGACATCAGCCACCAGCCGCTAACCAAGAATTTTTAGAAGGAGAGAAAATGGTTAGAGTGAATATAATCGATTTTTTTGGGTTTTCGTTCGGGATGCTGAATGTTTCATTTTGTTTAGTAATCGTATTACATTTAGACACACACACACACACAGAGACAGACACACAGACACACTGAGGAAGACAGCCAAATAACACGAAAACTGACTTGACTAATCGAAATGTCTTGTTGTTTTAGATCAAAACGAGATGATGATGATTCAAATGAATCAAAGGATTTTAATCAAAAATCAACAACCGTAAACAATGAACATGAACAAACAATATCATTTCCAAGCAATTTACAAGAATTAAAACTTTTATCTAAAATTTTAGTTGATTTCTCAAAAACGAATCCTGAATATGTTTTACTATTGTTTTGTTCGGCTTATTTGTTTAAACAAACATTCGCCATTCCTGGTTCCGTATTTTTGGTAAGTTTTTCCTATTTTTTTACAGCGAAAAAAACATGGGGAAAAAGTGTTACAAAAACATTTTTCCCTAATTGATTTTGTAATAGGAAAATTAACGAGGTTTCCATATAACAAAAGAGGGTGTATGTATTAATTTATCACGGTTGAGTTGATGATTATTGTCTTTCTCTCTATTGTCTTTTTAGATGTTGATTAATGATGTGGTTTTGTGGCCACCAAATCATTCTATTCTTGTTTCCTTTTTTTTGATTGAGCATGCGCAATCAGAGAAAAAAATCAGTGAACAAACCGAATATAGATTTGGTCATAATTAGACACGACACAAGAGAAGAAGAAAAAAATTTGTGATTGAAATTTTATTCAACGAAAAAAGCTCTGAAACACAAATTGGAGAACGAGAACGAACGAACCCTCTCTAAAAATAAAGTAATTTGATATGTCACATTGCTGTGATTTGCGCTAGGTGGCGCTTGTTGTCACGTAATATATTTTTTTAAAAAAAGAGAATTGTCTCTATTTCATAATGCTTGAGTGACGACTGGCAGTTGTTTGGTGTTGTTGTGATGGTGGGCTGATTGCTTCACTGGCTAAAAGATTCGTTTCTCTAATAATTTCATTATTAATTTTGTTGTATTTCTCTCTCTGGCTGTGTGTGTGTTTCAGCATGTATTTATGAGCGAAATGATATCCAATTATCAGCATTAGCATCAGCAGAGCAAGATGAATCCCAAAGATGAATCCCAGCCAAAAAAACATCATTTTTGAATGAATGAATTCTCAAAGAATTAATAGAATTATTATTATTTTTATCTCTATGTATGTGTTTTATATATGCAATTTTTTTACCTCGTTAATTTTCCACATTTGGATCTTATATATAAAAAATTTTTTGTTAATGACAATGTTGTTGGTTTTCTCTTGTGTATTTAAAAAAAAGAATTTACTAGGTGGCGCAATTTATGGGACATGGATTGCGTTTCCATTGTGTTGTCTATTAACAGCATTTGGTGCAACATTTTGTTATTGTTTAAGTTGGATGGCTGGCACTAAGATTATGGAACATTTCTTTCCACATAAATTGCAATATTTTAGAAATGTTTTGAAGAATAAGACGACCAGCACCGTGACCAACAATTCTTCTCGTCAAGCACAAGAGTCAGAAACGAACAATGAAAGCAGCAACAACATACATTTATTATGGATATTAATATCTTTACGTTTGTTTCCGATGACACCAAATTGGTTTTTAAATATAGCTTCACCGGTGGTTGGCATACCAGTTTCCTTATTCTTTCCTTCCGTTTTGTTCGGTAAGCGTTTTATTCTTTGTTTTTTGTTTGTTTGCCTAAAATCTTAAATATAAGAACAAAAATAATAGTGTAATTATTAATATATTTTTGGTTATATGAACGAAAAAACTAGGTCTAATGCCATATAACATGATATGTGTACAAACTGGATCCATATTATCAAGCATAAAATCAATGGATGATATATTCACCATAAAAACTATGGCTGGAATGTTGGCCATTGCTACCGGTGTTGCCATGCCAACATTATTAACTAAATACTTCAATTCTAACAAACGAAATGATAATAAAACCACAAATCATAAACATGAATAATAAGGAGGAGCTTATGCATTTTTTTTTGCTGTTCAACCAATCACATCACAAAAATATTCATTCTGTTATATTAATCATGAACAAAAGGAGGTGTGGCCTAAAATTTTTTTGTTGTTGTTAACCAATTACATTACACAAATTGTTATTAATTTTTTTTTGATAACCATTTAAAAATGGTTAACTTTAAAAAAATATTCATAACCATTTTTCGTTGTTTTTTAAATGGCTGAGATTGCTTGCTATGTTTTTGCTCCTCCTTCTTTTTTTGGAAAAGGAGGATCCAGCGTAAAAAAATCTGTCATCATCCAATCAGTTTTTTTTCTTTTGTTAGATTGGTTGTTTGTTGACAAGAAAACAAGTTGTCTTCTTCTTCTTTCTGGCAATATATAATACAGCCAGCCAGAATTAGATTATTAGATGATTCGGTTGGCTGTTAGGTCTATTCTCTGGTTGGTTGGTTGGTGATTTTCACAATTCAATTCAATCATTGACGAACAACATAACAACAACAACAACAACGAGGGAGAGAGAGATGAACTCAAAAGATGTCTATTGAACTGTGTAAATTCAATGTTGTGTTAGGGTGATCCATCAAAATTTGTGTATGTAGGTTTCTCTCTCTCTCTCTCTCTCTCTCTCTCTCTCTCTCTCTCTCTCTCTCTCTCTCTCTCTCTCTCTCTCTCTCT
>JAOWBP010076145.1:0-29311 GCA_028571105.1 Tragopan temminckii
GCTTACTAGAATGCTTTGGTATACTAGATAACTTTAATATTAGTAACCATTCAGTGTATTAGTACTGGTTTACTTATACATGTACTAGCCTAAGTTGAGTGATCCCTTTACTTAGCTAATTAGTAAAAGTGATCTTGATCACAAACATCTGACTTTAGTGTGTCCTGGAATAAGAGAACAAAGTTGGCTGGAAGATGCTGGTATTCATTCAGACTCCATTACAAAATCTGGGCATCAAAGGAGAAAAAATTAAAATATAGGTCCTTTCAGGTACAGGTTGTAATTTCCTTCCTTAGGCCGAGTCTTAGACTGAGTCCAGTTACAGACATCTTGAACCAGTCCAGTGTAGTTGGACTGTTGATGGCTTTGTTCTTAAAACAGTGGATCTGATAGAGACTTCTGAGTTACTGAGATGCTAATGTATCCCTGGTCTGAAAAGTAAGAATTCCCTGTTTGCCATTGTTTGGCTGACAATGAGAGGGAGTTTTCCTGATGTCTTCCATCTTATTGGACTGGAGGTGCAAATGCTTAGTAATCGAGCTGGAGCAGTCATTTGTAATGTGTAGTGCTGGGAAGGTGGGCAGACCCCATCTCCTTTCCCTGTTTGCCTCCAGGAAGAGCTGGAAAAAACACAGTAGTGTTGTGTTTGCTAGTGGAACATGCACAGCCTTGCATATTAAGGCAGGCACTTAGCCAGAAGCTTTGAATTATTGTACCCTGACATTACCAACTGTAACTTTTAGCACTCTGGGCCCATTACTTTGGCTTCCTGCCCAGTAATGTGCAATTTCCACTTACATAAGAAGATGTAGCAGGAGTAATGACTCCTTGGAGGAGGTGTTTTCTTTCGCAGCAAATCAGCCCTGGGCCAGCAGGTGTAAGTTTGCAGACAGTCCGGTAATGGCAGCCTGCACTATTTTCCTGTCTGATAATCCAGCAGTGGGAAGAAAGAAGCAGATCTACCTTTGCAAACCTCTCACAATCCACTGACTTGATTGCAAAGCCAAAATCTTGCAAACAGCCATGCAAAGCTCCATGATTTTTTTTTTTTTCCCTCTTCTAGGCATCCCAGGATGCACATCAGAACAGGGCTGATGGATGCCCATCTCTACTGTCTGAAGAAATATGTGGTAGACTTCCTTGTAGAAAACAGGTAAGAAACCAAACACGATGTAAAGTCACAGCAGGTGTTTGTACTGACAGGTACTTCAGACTGGAGCTTTTAAAGGGAGATTTGCTTCATTAAATTGGCTGACAGTGGAAATGGAAAATAAGCTAATTAAAAACAAACAACTTTAATGTCATGAAAAACAATGCTAAGCATTATGCTTGACTTTCTTGCTCAGGCTTTTCTTTTAATCTAGTAATGACAAAAATAAAAGCTAAAATTTTTGCTTCATTCTGCATCTCTTGTTATCCCAATGTAGCTGTGTTTCTTGGCTGCTCACTTTGCCAGGGCTCCCCCATTGTTAGGGCTGTGAATACATTTCTGACCTTTGGTTTCCCCCACCACAGTCTGTTTTGGCCTTTGAAATCACCTTTCCTCTCCCCCCTCACAACCACCACCGCTGCAGGTGGGCTATCTCTGCAGCATCCTATGTTTTTAGCTTGTGATGTTCCTCTGTCAAAACTCTGAGACCACCCACTGAGAGCAAGAAAAACATCCATTTATGGAAGTGGAGAAGGATCTTAGCTATAATATTTCATGAAATGGACAAAAAAAAAAAAACACCCTTGTTTATCTTTAAAAAAACAAACAAATGAACAACTCTCCTCACAGTAAGTAGTTTGGTTTTGGAATTGATGTCTTGTTCTAGAATTTTTGCAGCTCTCTCATCATGTACATTACATATACTGAATGCACACTGAGCTCTCAAGAGTTTTTCTCCCTTTTAAGTAAGATGAAAGATAAAGGGGTTGAGTAAGTGTTGTGTTCCTAGTGCTTTTCTTAGTAGATAAACTGATGTGAGAAAACATTGTGGGTGGGTAAGTAAGGGGATTTGTGGTAGCCTTGACCATATACAAATCTGGTGATGCAGTTGTGTATGTGTTCAAAGGAGCTCTTTGAATAAGGTTCTGAGAGTGAGCTAAAATTAAGTGGAAAATCTGTGTTAACCCTCAGGGCAATTTCTTACCATGCATAAGAATAAAGCTTATCTGCTGCTGTGACTGGCACGTGGGAGCATTGTGCAAGTCATTTTAGAACCCATTTGTGTATGAGAATGCCTGAAAGGTGAGAAGGCTTCAGGAGAAGGCATTTTAAATCTGGAATAAGCCTTTTATTACCTATATTTTAAAAAGTCACTGACATCTTGGACTCTGTGGGTTCTGTGGAAGCATGAAGCAGTATGTATGCATCTCTTTTGTCATAATACAACAAGTAGAATTAATTTCTGGAAATCTCAGCCATGTAGTTTTGTTGGGATTAGGCATTGCTTGAATATGTGGAAACATTTCACACATTCAGTTTTTTCCTTGGTATACTTCATTCTCTTTTGAATTTGGATCGTTATGTTTGGGGAACAAGGACAGTCTTTGTCTGACATGTCACAGTGCATGACACAATGAGGCCCCTAAACATAAACACTGGGCATTTCAGATTTCAAGGCTTTATGCTGTTTCCATTCAAGCTGGCAAAATCTTTGCTTTTATGAGTGGCATGATTTTGCCTAAATTGTATTAAACAAAGCCAGCGGAGTGAAATTCTGCTCCGCATTCCTCAAGTTACCTCCAGATCAAGTCTTCTGGATTTTTGCAGGTTTGTCCAGGGTTATTTCTTTTCCAGAGATCATTTTGTCTGTATTGTTTTATGAAGCTGTCTTTATTTTACATAAGCCTTCATTACAGATACTGTCTAGCTGCTATGATCCTGTGTTCCTCCGCTCTGACTGCCACATTTGCCTTACTAACAGCAGGTAGCTGCCTTGTTCTCTTCGTTACATATATGCTGCTAATTCTTTGAATTGAGAGGGAGAGAGTCAATTGCTAGTAATGTGTTTAACTGGCAGATCTGGAGAATGGGCCTTTTGCCATGATGAATAAGTTGGGCTTTCAGGCTTCTGGCATGGGTGGGCATTTGCAGCTTGTTTTTCTTTGCTGAGGAAAGGGAGGACAGTGCATACCCAGAGATCTTTCCTTGTTTGGCAGCAATATGCCAGGACTTTTGAAAGACCCTGCAGAATATTTTTCCCTCAAAAGTACTGACATCGACATAATTGTTTGGGTTTAGGGAATCTTTTTAATACTTAGAGTTTTAGTCTAGAGAAAACGTACAGTAAGACTTCGCGTCTCTGCAATTTTGCCCCAGGACTGGAGAAGCTCAGATGCCTTGTTTAAGTTGTGCGTGTTTAAAACTAACAGCAGGGATTGAAGTGAACAGTGAAGCTCTTGTGTGGTGCCAGGAAGTACTGACACAGCGTACTTCCTCAATATTACAATATTTACATTGTGTTAATATTTTAACAGCGGGGCTTGATGGCAGGCAGAACACCTTTTTTCATTGTTTGTAGCTTAGTAAGGCATTTGCTTTTTTTTTTTTTTTTTTTTTCCTAATTCAAATTTTATTTTGACATACAAAAGCAGAAAAAATGCTGCCCAGCAGCAAAATATCAGGTCCTACAACTGGCCACTGCTCACCATTCTGCAGAGGAAAGTTATGATTACTTCCAGGTCAAAGAATTGCATGAAAACTAATGTGGTTGTGTGTGTGGGATCTGTTCTCCAAGTGGGATAAAAGCCCAGTATACTCCGAGTTTAGCTGCAGAGATGTGGTTAAAATGGCAACTAGCTCTCCCACCAAGAATGTAGTTTGCATATAGCTGCACCTGTAAGAGTAAATTGTATTCCTCTGCTTTGATCAGGTTAATATATGCGTTATATGTAAAGTCAGAAATCGCTAGCAACTACTAGGAAGATGGGAATGGGGGAGTGAACTGGCTGAGATCTTGTTTTGTCCAAGTACGTGAATCTGATGTTAGGATTTGGGACGACTCTGTAATATGACACCCATAGAAAAAGGCTCCATTTATTGTTCAGTTCCCAAATGCAGCATTATACAGAGGTTTTATTATCAGCATGGCCACTGTCTTTGTGTTGCTGGACACAAACCCCTTAATGTGTCTGTGCACTTGTTTCATCTTCTGTGTGGGATTGTTTGGAGAATAATCAGCGTGTGTTTGGCAACACTGAGATTGTACCTTGGGGGATGCTTGGAGAGGTCAAAACACTGTTCAGGAGTTGGTAATTCAGTTCGTAGTCCTTTAATACATTTTTATGAACTATTTTGAAAGGCCTGAATAACAGATTCTCTTGCCTGAAGTTTTATTGTGCTTTAGGAAACTATACAAGTTGCTGAGTTCTAAAAACAGAAATCTGTAGTCCCTTTGAATGAAAGTCAGAGGAAATGGGCTGTCTATTAGAAACCCCTCAAATCCGTACGTCCTGACAAAAGTAAAAGATATCACGGCCCTAACGGTGTTTAAACCTGGGAAATAGACTGCTTTTTCTTTCCTTGTCGAGGAAGAAAAAATGGAGTTTCGTAGTTAATATCTCCATCTCCATTTATCTCTCAGCCACTAGCTTAACACTTATCTTTGTGAAATTGAGTCTTCAGGCATGTGACAGTCCTACCCTGTCTTAATCTACCAAAGTGAAACACAAGTGGTTCCACAATGACCTGGGGAACAGCTGAAGAAATTACTGTCCCAAGCAGTTTGTCCTTCCTTGCAGCTGGAATTGACTCCTTCCCCTTTCTCTGCTCCACTGCACCACCAGGGTGGACCGATCCTCCCTCATCCTCCTTACTGTGACTCGGAGCTCTGCTCTGCTCAACTGCACCACGGCTTTGCACAGTTAAAAATCTGTTCTCCCTGCGCTTGGGCAAGAGCTTTTCTTTCCTAAACATTTCATTTTTCAGAATAAAGCTGGACTTGGATGCTTTCATTTGGCCGTAGGTGCTGCTCTGCGTGCAGCGGGGAAGGCAGACAAGTGCTGGCTGCCGGAGCTGCCCTGCCAGCACAGGGCAGTGACAGCTGAAGGTGAACACCTGCACCGCACGATGAACTACACAATATTGCTTTTCTTAAAAAGATCATTAGGCAGGCCCAGCCAGCAGGCAAGACAGCAGCAGAGGCTGTAGCTGGCTGGGGGCATGGCTCCACCCCACAGCTGGCGGGCCTCACACCCCTGGGGCCCTGGGGTGGCAGCCAGCACAGTAGCCAGTCCCCTTTTTGGCACTCTCCTGAGTGCTAGGTTGGAATCCTGCCTTGTTGCTGCATTCAGGGCAGATGGAAGAAGAGAGTCCTTATTCCTTTTTTCCTTGTGAACTTCATCTGTAGCGGAGGGCAGATTCTGGCTTTGTGAACCCAGAGCGTTGCACAGACATGCACTGAGACTTCTTTACTACGTGCTGGCAGTTTGCTTGCTAACAATTCCATCAGAGCTACTAGCAAAGGAAATGTGTTTTTTAGGTTGTTTCTAACGCTGTAGGCTGGTGAAATAATGTACCTGGTTTGGGGAAGGGAGGGTAAAAATAGAGCAACCCTTTGTTTTGAAAATTTACGTATTGAAGGTGAATCTCTCTTTCTATCTTGCCTAGATGTTTAGAAGTATATGTGCAATATACTTTTGTGATACATGAGTGCGTAAGTGATATTGTACCCAGTCAGTTGTTACCTGTATGTGCACTCTGTTACATGTGTTAAGATCTCATCTTGCTCACAGCTGAAAGCAGTAGCTGTGTGCAGTCTGCCATTTCCACCTCTTACTGAGGGATACCAGAAAATCGGAGGCCAGATTGAGGCTGCTTAAAACAAGGAAGTATGGGGTCATACTTCTTAAGTTACCTCTGCGAGTCATTGTTATTAAATGCTTACTTCACAAGTCAAACTCTTGGCAGTTAGGAAGTGCCACAGCTGAGGATTCCTGCGCAGCACTGTGATTCTGTATGTGCCATGCATTACTGTGCAGTCTCCAGTTACATAGCTCTGTTCTTTTTTCTTTTCCTCTGTCACATTGCATCATTTGGCACCTGAGATGCTCAGTGAAGGAGATACTGTTTAATATTATGTTTAATTTCTGTAGTTAAGATGAAGGCTACCAGCTTTTCTTTCTTCTCATTGTTTAAATGGATAGGGTAAATGCTTTCCTTTCAGATTCAGATGTTCATTGCTGCTACTAGAATGCTCTGTATGCATTTCATTAACTGTCTTTCCAGCACTTCTGTTAGAGAAGTCACTCTTTCTCCATACTGAAAGGGGGAAGCTAAGGCACACATCAGTTGAAGTTTGAAGCCTCTGTATCTTCAGTATGCTGTTTTTCAGTCCTTATCATTGTAGAGTTCTTGAAATGCTGCAAGAATCTTTTCTATTGATGATAGTTGTTGCAAGGTGATGCTGAGCAAATCAAAAGCACTTAACCAGTAGCAACCTGCAAAAGTTACATTTGTGATCTGCATTCAACCGCTTCTGTAGACTTCTCTGACAGAAGGGAATTTTTTAAAAAAATAGTTTTTCAGGCATCATTCATTGCTTTAAATATTAGCAGTTCTCTTGCAGCTATCTGCCTTGTGTGTTTAACACACATGTTCTAACAAATGAGGCAGGCATTCTTCTGCCTCATTACACAACCTTCATTTATCCCCAGGGCATAGTCCATCTTTACATTGGGTGAAGAAGAAATGGAGACTGGGGAGAGAGAAGTAGGTGAATACGTTTTTAAGGCTTGTGTCATAATGTGTACACACAAGGTCTTAATTAGGGTTGTATAAGCAACATAGGTTTGGCTTTTCTTAATTTGTGTGCCCAAACTGTTACCCTGATGTTCATTTAAAATTCTGTTTAAACGTGTGTGTGAGTATATATGTATATGTAAGATACATGTATCAGTTCTGAGAATGTGATTCATATATGTGTTCAATGAGGCTACTGTGACTCCTGCTAGTGGAGTAGCTGTTATCAGCACAGATTTATCACCTGTCAGGTCAGCCAGCAGAACGAGATGTGATGCTCTGAATTTATTCCAGCTCAGCCTTTGTGACCTTGGCCTGGAGTGTGCTCTGTTACTCTGAGGAGCAGTGCATAAAGCAGCCCAGTTACCTTGCAGGAAGAGACTCAAAGAATGAGCACGTCCAACGTAGAAGGACTAAGAAAATTTAGCTGCAAAAGAGGTCTTTTCCAAGTGTGTGCATACAGTGGTTTTTCAGACTGAGTTTGGTGTAGTATGGGCATTTTTTATGTTTACGAATGTAACACCCTGACAAAAAGATGACTCTGTGCCAAATTGCAAGCGTGAAAGTGCAAGAGCTTTTCAGCAGAGTAGCTGAAATATTTTTAGCATGGACAAAACAAAGTATTTTTCCATAATTTTGTTCTTGGAAATAGCGGAGACATTTTTGATGAAGCTATCCAACAAAAATCAGCTTGAGGCAAACACCTGGCATGGGTAATTTCAGCCAAAACAGTTAAATTTTGGCAAAGTTTATAAACAGATGAGAACAGAAACTTCCAATAGGAAATGATAGGCAATTCATCTATAGGCACCCAGGTTGTACCACCTCCAAAAGCTATTCGTTTTGTGTTTTGTTGTTTTTTTTTCTAAAAGCAGATGCCATTTTTTTGTTTGCTCAGATGTTACAGCTTCTCCATCGTGCTCATGGGTGGCAATTGAGTTTTCTAACGTAAGGAGATTCCAAGTGCAGAAAAACCTGGTTTGAGAGCAGAGTCACTTGGGAACTGGGCAGCTCTGTTTGTGGCCAGGAGGAATGATGTATGTTGCTGGAAGGACAAGAATGATAAACAGTGGCCCTGCAGTCGCTTTGAAAGCTCCAAGTAAGCATTCACAGTGCCTGGTCCTGGCCATGCTGAGTGCAGATGTCAGGCCCCTGGGAAATGCACTGTTCCTGGGACTCCTGTCTTGTGGGGTGCTGGAGCTAAGGGAGCGAGGCAGCTCTGTGCTGTGAAATGGCACAAGTGCTGCCTGCCAGGATGTGCTGATGGTAGAGAAACTCTTTTCTCAACATGACGAATTTGCAGTAAACTTTATAGCCAAAGTCAGCATGACTTGTTTGCAAAGTCAAATGCTGTTTTTCTGAACTGCTGAGATACATAAGAACAAATCGCGTGAGGTCATTTTGCTCTGTCTTTCCAAGCTGCTTCAGCTGTGATCCCAGAGCAGGCTGCTCTTCTCTGCTCCCCTCTGCCCTGTCCTGAAAGCCTCTGCTGGAAAGGGAGAGGAAGGCTTGCTGTCTGTGCTCAGTGTTCTGACATCTGTGGCTGTGGGAAGAGCTGAAATGGAGTCACAGAATGGCTTGGGTTGGAAGGGACCTTAAAGCTCATCCAATTCCAATCCAGTAGTCATTTGCCACCCACCAGAGCGGGCTGCCCAGAATCCTATCCAACCTGGCCTTGAACACCTTCAGGGATGGGGTACCCACAGCTCTCAGGGCAGCCTGTGCCAAAGCCTTACCACCATCTGAGTAAAGAATTTCCTCCTGCCACCTAACCTGAATCTCCCCTCTTTCAGCTTAAAACAGTTCCCCCTTGTCCTATCACTATCAGACCGTGTAAAAGGTCGGTCTCTATCTGGTTTATAAGCTCTCTTTAAATACTGAAAGGCTGCACTGAGTTCTCTCAGTGAGTTCTCTTCTTCAAACTGAACAAGCCCATCTACCTCGACTTTTCTTCATAGAAGGGGTGCTCTAGCCCTCTGAGCACCTTTGTGTCCTCCTTTGGACCCGATCCAACAGCTCCGCATCCCTCCTGTGCTGGGGGCCCCAGGCCTGGACACGGTGCTCCAGATGGGGCCTCACAAGGGCAGAGCAGAGGGGGATGGTCCCCTCCTTCTTCCTGCTGCCACCCCTGTTGATGCAGCCCAGGGTACAGCTGGCCTTCCAGGATGCAGGAGCACAATGCTGGCTCATGTCCTGCTTCCTGTGCATCAGGACTCCCAAGTTCTCCGCAGGGCTTCTCTCAAGGAGTTCTTCTCCCAGTCCGTACTCACATCTGGGATGTGAGTATGCCCTTTGGATGGCGTCTCTTCTCCCCAGTAAATGGTAAGGGTGGTATGAGGAAAGCAGAGGATCTCTGAATGCTGGAGGTGCGAGTGACTTGTGCTGAAGCTCCTGCATCGATGGCTGTGTGCTGTGCTGTACACAAAGGCCCCTGCAGGTTTATGTTAAGGTGCTGCCCAGACTAAACCAGTACATTTTTTCTTTTCCCTCTCGAAATGCCTTTTTATCATTCAGGCTGTCACCTGTGTTTCCTGGCAAGGGCTGCTGGCTGGGGGAGGTCTGGCAGAGCTGAACACCCAGCTTGGTGGTCTTTGTGTGGCTGCCTGAAAGATGGCTTAAAACAGAACCTGCTCTGTGAATACCTGCGAGTTAACATGTGTCAGCCGTGTGGCTGGAAGGTTTCTCCTTTGCTGAAAAGGGAGATTTTATAATGAATACTTTCCTTGTGATTAAAATGGGTAAATAAACAAATAGCTCCTACAGGAAGTATACTGTGTACAGACAGGGCAAATAGATTGTAGCTCTCCAAACAAGGAAAAGAAGAGAAGAAAAAAAAAAGAAAAAGAAAAGAAGCTCCTCCTTAGTGCATTTAATCTACTAGAATGCGAAATAGCAATTTATCTTTTCCATTTCCTTTCCTTGTCAAACACATCCAGCTGCTGGAGCTTTCTCTGTTTCTTACTAGAAATGCCAGGAATTGAATTTGTTGATGTTGTCATCTTCTTGCGGAGTATCGTTGCTTTTATCACCTTCCCTTGATACCCCTTGTGCTCACTCCTGTAACCTTGGGGAAAAAAAAACCTAATGATCCACAGTAGATTTAAACAAATTAGGATTTTTCAGCAAACCCTTTCTGTAATAAATATAATTTTTCTTCCTGTTAGTGAACTACCTAGGAGCAGACATATCTTTGGATGCGCTGAATTGGAGCTGATTATTTTTAAGAATAACTGTGGATCTGTCTTTGTGACCACAATATGCCCTATTGGCCACATGCCGGAGCCTCCTTCGTTACAGTTAGCACGGTATTCTGTTCGTGCAGGCAGCTCCTAATGCAAGTTTTTGTAAAGTAAGTGTTAAAATCTGTTAATTTGTCCTCCAAGCGTGACTTACAGCATCAGATAGTGACTCTTTGAGTTCCCTGTGAAAAGTAAATACGTGAAAGAAACGCAAACGGCTATTCAAATGGCAATGCAAGTATTACAGAAAAATGTAGATTCTGAGGGACTTCTTGCAGTTCCCTAATCCATTCTTCTGCTCAAAAGAGAGCTGATTTCTCTGTTGCTCAGGGCTTTTTGCAGTTGTTTAGAAGATCTGAAGGATGGAGTCTGGGCCTTGTCCCAGGACTGTACCACTCACTGGAAATTTTGTTTTCCTTACGTCCCAACTGGAATTTCCAGTGTTGCAGCCTGTGTCTGTTGCCTCTTGCCATTTTATTGTGCAGCTCTGAAATAAGTCTGGTAGTTTTCTATGTTAATTGACTTCTGGTAGTGGAAAACTCTGATCAGATTTCCCTGCAGCCTGCTCTTCTCCAGGATGCACAAACTCCTCTCCCCCAGCTTCTCCTCGTGCATCATGTGCTCCTGGCCCTCTTGGTGGCCTCAGCTGGGCTTGCTCTGATCTGATAATAAACATTAAAAATTAACTATTTTTTTCCACTGTTCCACGCAGTCGTGGTTTCCTTATAGCCTTCACTCAGTCTGACTTTTGTCTTTGTATGAGAGCAGGGATTTGAATTGCTGGTGAATGATAATTCTTCCATCTACTTCTGAGTTGTTTTTGTTTGTTTGTTTGTTTGTAAGTCATCACCGCTTGGACAGTGTTATCCTAAGCATTCTTTCATCAGTGCAGTACATTCTCTTCCACAAAGCAATACTTGCATGTACTTGAGGTGAACAAATTGTCTTGTTTTGTTAGATGTTTTCCTGTGAGGATACAGTCCTTCCATGTGATGTCATGGCATATTTCACTTGTTGTGGAAGGCATAATTCTCTTATATTTTCTGTTCACATGACTGAATTCCTCCCCAAGATTTTACAGCTTTAAAGAATTTTCAAGGTAATGTTTTCACTTCTCCTGTTCTGGTTCGTTTCTAAATCTCTTCCATACCACCTTCTCAAATGCTGAGCTTCTACTCGAGACTTGAATTTTTGGAAAAGAGAGCAGATAGTAATTGTTTTCCTACCATTCTACTTCTCAGAGTTATTGTATTCTAGGTGTTAGTTTCACATCAAATTTCATTGCTCCTCAACCAAGTCAAATGAAATGTGAGCAATAATAAAGATGCCTATAGCACTGTTGCTGATTCCATTATTTCATTGAATCATCATGCTTGGAGACTTTAACTTCTTGCATATGGGAGGGAGAATATGTGCTGCTAATGCTGATAGAGTCCACGTGTCTGAACAGAGGTGTCTTCAGCAGGCAGCGAACTATATGTAGGTGATTTTTTTCGAGTTCCAATTTGAATACAATACTAGAGTATGCAGTAAGGACTGATCAAAGCATATTGTCTTTAATTAAAATGGAGCAACCACAAAATGCCTCATTTACAATAAAGTGTAAGAAATTAAATATATATGTGTGTGTATGTATGTGTGTGTGTGTGTATATATATATATATATAAAACATTTTGAACAGAGATGAAATTCATCGGCCAAAAAACTTCAAACTGAAGTTCTTCAGGAAAGGATGAAGTGAAAATTGACACAGAAGCAAAAAGCATTTTAGTCTTTTCGTGGGAGGGTGGAACACATTGCACATGCCCTAATAAAGAGAACAGAATTGTCCTACAGGGAGGGGTGGAGCAAGGATTAATCATCAATAATGAGGGTGGGTATTAAGGTAGAATGTTTGTTTGGGAAAACGGTGGGAAATGGGAATTGTACAGGTGATAGCAAGACTGAAAGAATTAAGCGCCAGAGCTTCCAGGTGTTCTCCCAGACTGCTGGAAGGCTGGACATGTTGTTAAGACTGATCAAGAGCTCATTCATTTGAGTGCGGAACAGCAAGCATAGCATCTGCATGGAGAAAAAGGGCAAAGTGATGTGGAAATCTTCAGTGCCTTTAGTGCGGCCTCAGTGGAGCAAAGTGAAAGATCTTACCCACATGAAGATGCAGATGCATCTACATTTTTTGATACTGAAGTGCTTTATACAGGCAAGTGATGAAGTGCTTAAATCTATCGAAACGTATACAGCTGAAGTTTACATAGTTTCAGTTTTATGGATACATGTCAACTTGACTAATGCATCATATGCATGTGTTTATTTAGGCACGTTATCAGAAAGCTTCTGTTTGATGCGCTTTTCAGGAAAGGAGCCTGATTTCAAAAGCATTTAGAAAAGAAATGGTAACTCAGACACAGATGGCCATAAAGGCGGAGGTGGGAGAGAATGGGGAGAGATGAGTTCTGGCAAGGAAACACATTGGGTGCAGGTGCGCTTGTTTGAGAAGAATGGGATGCTGTCTGGGAATGAATGAGAGCCATTCCTCAGCAGCTCATGCAACCTTCCAGACACCCTGGGTGGCCTCCGACGGCCACAATCTTTGGTCAGAGATTTCTAAAAATGTCTAAGCTTGCTGGCATTCCCATGCAAAAGATGCATTAGTCTGGAGCTGTGCGGTGTTCCAGGCTGTTTTGGGAGTGGGCAGAGTTAAGGTTACGCGGATGATCTGAACTAATTGTGTGCGTGCTTTCAAAGGATTTAACTATGTAGTTGAGGAGTTTTACCTTCTGTGGTCAGTTTTTGAAAAAGCTGCCTTGTTTCCCAAAGGGTTTTTTGGCAGAAGTGGAAGTAGATCCCTTCTCCTTCAAGTGCATCCAGACTTGGTGGAACTTGAGAGCAGCTTTTACGTATGTGGTTTGCATCCATGCCATCCCTTCCTCACTTTGATCTTGATCCTCTCTGCATTATGGCGTCTCTGACTGGCATTGGTGTGCTGCCATCTGCTTTCCCTCCATCATCCAGAATGCAAGATTCCACTGGTCATTCATAATCTGTGTGGTTATATGGGCTCACTCTGCAGTGGCTGCTAACGGTGCAGGAATGGGTCACATCTGAAGGTTTGGTTCAGAAAGTAGTATGGAAAGACAAATGAAGCACAGATGCAGTCATGTGGAATTGCCTTCTAGTAGAACATTTCTCAAAGTTTCCTTGTGTTCACTGTAGCTCCAAAAATAATAAGACACTGAAAAATTTTAATTAACAGAAATTTGGGAAGGGTGTGAAAGAGATTTACTCTTTTTGTAGTAGAAATTTTGAGAGTAGAACAGGACAACGCAGCAAGAAATAACATCTGTTTGATGCTACAAGTGGTGCTGGAGGTTTTTGAATCAGGCACGAGGAACTGCTCGGTGGTTTATTGGCTTGCCTGGTTACCTTGGAGATTTCTTTTGTTATAATTAACCTGGGGCGTACCAAAAAAAGGCAAAAAGATTATTGGAAGATACAGGAGGAGAATCAGCCTTCTGCAAGGATGTGGCACACCCAATAAATTTATCATTTGATACTTTTTCCTTTTGTATACAGTCCTTGTCGGCTTTCTCCGCATTCTTAGCATGTCTCAGAAATTCCAGCATTTTTAGTAGTGAATCAATGAGAAGAAGGGGAAAAGGCCTGTAATTGCTTTTTCCATTGTGCTTGTTAAAACCACATTGTGGGAAATGGACCCAAACACTGTCTTTTAAGTGGTGTTGAGTCTGAGGCAGGTGCTATTAACTCAGGACTGCATTAACTCTTTTCAAATCTCTTTCCTGTTTCCTTGAGGAAACATGCCTGGTGTATATATGTGGCAAGGGATGTTTGCCTGCCTCTTGCATTGACATTTTAATTTGGTCCATGATACAAATATCATTTCCCTAATCCCCCTTGCCCTGACCCTGTTTTGTCTTTTCTTCAAAGTGAGTTGACTTTTTTTTTCATAAGGAGGGGGGAGGAGATGGGAATGGTGGCTGGCTGCTCTAGTTTGGAGCATTAAATGCTGGGGAAAAAATCTCAGAGTAACTGTTGTTTCTTTCTTTGTATTCACATGGAAATTTTTAATCTCCATCAAAGGATCAGGAGAAAATAACGTGGAGATTCAACAAGAGAGCTCCCAGCTTACATGGAATTTTTAAATGTTATTTGGCTTTATCCTTTAAGCGATGAGAACCATGAACTATGTACCTACAGCGTTCAGAATTAACTTTTCTCTTTCTTCCAACACACCCTCTTTTTTTTCCCCCTTTCTCTCTCCTTTTTTCTTACATCTTTATTGTTCTGAGTAAACGTGCAACTTTTTTGGCCAAAACTATGAGTGCCTTAGGATTTGTTTAGTTGTATTTATGTATACATTTCTAACATTAATTATGAGCACCAGTTTGAAATACAGACTCTCATGTTCTCCTTTTGATGTGATCTGAAGAATCTTTATGGAAAGACATGGAACTACAATTAGAACCCAATGCACTATATGCTTGCAGAATAGTCCAGGACTAACACTGGACTATTAAAAAATAAAAGAGACAAAACTAGGTATCAAAAGAGCTCATGTTCTGCTTGCTTGTGGTTGTGGATCACAAACACTATCTGCACCTCTAGTATTAGTGTTTGTGCTAATAATGACAGCAAGTGAGACCCCCTGGAACCAGCCTAAGGAGGGGAACAGTGGATTTCACAGGTGGGTGCTGACAGCAATGGTAGTTTTCACGCTTCGTCACAGATTAATAAGAAAGGGGGGATATTAAAATGCTAATACTCATTAATACTCTTTTATGGGTTTAACGTGAAACATGGAAAATGAAAATGAATGACAGCTGGTAAATGGAACTGACAGTCCTGTTCAGGGTTGTAAGAAATAGCTGCAGGAAATAAAAGCTGTGTGTTCCCCATTTCTGCATTGAGTCATGCCAAACACCATCTCTTAGTACTGAGATTTCTGCGAGATAACTTACATTTAGACTTAAGGAGACTGTTTTATTGCTATAAAGTACTTGTTGAGAATTTATCTTTACCAGCATTGGCCAGAGGGCTGTTATTCTCTGTGTCATCTGAAAGACAGTCTTCAGCAATATATACACTTAGACAGAAATAACAGCTCATTGAAACATAATTGTGATATATCTTTAGTTTTTTGTTGTTGTTGGTTTTTTGTTTTTTGGGGTGTGTTTTTTTTGTTTTTTTGTTTGTTTTTTTTTTACATCTTTTGTGTTTGTTTGTTTGCTTGGTTCAATTGGCTTCATTATTCTTCATTTCTCACAGAAGTTTCAATAAACTTGCCTGCATCCCAGAGGCAGCTGCATTTCAGCAACAAGTTAAATCTGGCTCTCTGTGGGCCATAATGGATGTAATGTAATGTATGCAATGCAGAGAGGTATGAGCTTCAAGCATCCAAAGAAACTTAATTCTGCTGTATCTCAGACCGTTCTGTTTGTGGTTGAAACTCAGTGAAAAATTCTGCGTAGCTGTGTTTAAATATGAAATTGAAGGATGTAGGATATTTTCACCTAATGTTCTTAACAAGTTAAAATTCTGACTTCAGCACAAAGCTGATCTCTGCCTTTTCTGTCACACAGCAATGCCAGGAATACCAGGAAGATACAATGCACAGGGACCAGACATAAAGGGTTCTAAAAGCATGGCACTTCTTTCTCCTGTGGCAATAGTACTTAGTAAAGTTACAGTAGTTTGGCCAAGTATCTTGATGTTTTACATTTTAAATAAGTTTAACCTTGTATATTCTAGGTTTGTAATTCTTCATTCTGAGGAGAGTTACCAGGTCAATGCAGGACAGCTGAGTGTAAATGGATGATGTGCACTCCGAGCTAACATTAGATATAGGCTTTTGCCAGGATTCCTTTGTGCTTTTTTTTTTTTAAATCTCTTGGATTTCCAGCTGTTTCTCATGTATGAGTTCATCTGCCATGCTGTCTTCATTTCCCCTGTGTACACACTGTCACTTAATGCTAATTTCCCATTTTGTTGTGACCTATTACTTGAACAGAAGGTTCCATCCCAAAGTTATCTCTTTAATATGCTTAAAATGTTTTTCTAATTGACCCCTTCTGAAACTGCTGCCCATCTCCCATTGTACTCAGTGAACTGAAGTCCCCCAGGTGCTGCAAGGTTAGTACCCTTCCTTTACAAGAAGCAGTTTATTGGCACTGTCAATCTTTGGCATTTGAAAATTGAAAACCTGTTACTTTTTGCTGAGGTGAAAACAGGCAGATGTCACTTCAAAAATAAAATGTTAGGGAATGAAGGACCACAAAAAAGGCTTGTTGCTTTGGCTGAGTTTATGAAAGTGTGTTTGTTTTGGCAGATGTTTCTTAACAGCAGGTTCATTTTTATCGTCTCCACTGTCTGGATTTGCCTCTGAGGTGTCAGACCATGCTTACTCACATTTGGCTTATTATTGGGTTCATGCCAAAATTTTGTATGCCCTCCTCTGCTCTACCCACCCGTTCACTTTCTTTCTCCTGGATATGATCAGATTTCTCTTTACAGGTATTTCATTCCTATTTCTTGGTGCAACAGAAGAAAACAAGCTTAGAAACCTCTGTGATGCCAAGTTTTGCAGTTTGAAGAGAATAAAAAAGATTGCTTTCTTCAGAATGTGCAGTCTCGCACTTCTCAATATATGTATGTGTAGTTCAGGATTTTATTACGAGAGATTTTAACACTCAGGATCCTTTTTGGTTTGTTTTCTCCTTAACCTAGATTACAGGCAAGCTGGTTCTTCCAAAGTCTCGATAATTTTTCTTTGACTAAGTTTCTTCAGTGCTATTCCTGCTTTGATTTGAATTCCTTTCCTAGTCCCAGCCAGATGTTTGCTTTGCCCGGTTGTTGACAGATAATATTCTCACGCTATCACTTCATATTTCCACGATTGCAAAGATCTGTCACAAAAAAATCCTGGATTTTTGTCACTAAGAGCCTTTCTGTAAATGTTTTAATTCTTTCCAAAGGCAAATTCCTTTAACCTTGCAAATATATTCTGTTTAAAAAGCAAGCAAAGGCAAACGTTCCCAGTTTTCCTTTTCCAGTAAGAAGAGTGTGTTCGTGAGCCACATCTTATGGGTGACCCAAAGATTTTCTCTACCTTTGCTGCAGGAATGTGGTTAACACTTCAGAGAATTGCAGGAACACTTTAGGTATTCAGCCAGGAAAGAGTAAAACATCCAAAAACAGTCAAAACTTTGTCTTTCCCCCTTTCCACTGCTTTCATTTCCTACCGTGTTGTGTTGTCCTCTGCATCAGACTATTTGAGACTGCCAAATACTTGGATATTTTATAGGTAATATATCTTATAAATGCCACGGCCTGCCTCTGAGGGAAACACGGGATTGTCGGTTTTGGATGGAGTATAAAACCTGAGCAGGAAATCATTGCTGAATGGCACAGCTGCAGACAAACATTTCAGGCTAGTAAACTGCCCATCTGCACAGCCACACGTGTGTTGGGACAGCCGTGGTGTGCGGCTGCTAGTGGTTGGTGCTGGGACATGTTGTGATTAACAAATGGGGTTCTGCTTCGTTAGTTCCTGAAATGCTGCTCTCTGAAAGATTTCTGTAAGATATCTGTAAGATTCGAAAGGTGGAAGGGAGGTTGTAGACTAGAGAAGAATTACAGATCCAGTGTGGCTCAGATGATCCTGTTGCCAGCTGGAGGATGCGACACAGCCTACAGTGAAGGACTGAACTCTACTGTTGTAGAGAAGAAGGAAAACGTTGTGTTTCTTCTTAGGCCTGAACCAGCGATCACATCTGGATCTTCCCCTCAAAGTTACAGACAGCAAATATTGTCTCGGTCTTTAGTTCTGTTTCACTGTCGTTCACCTGAGCAGGGACCTGAGAGGGGGGTGAGCTGTGTTCCTCAAAGAGTGAACTGTTTAAAATTCCGCTTTGCTGGAGTTTTTGCCAACTTAAATCTCTTCAGGAAGCTCATTCTAGCGCTTTCCTCTTTTAAATTAACCTGTTATTTGTGCCTATTTTTGCTATTTCCATTGTAAATAGCTCCTCTTTTTTACACATTATCTTTTGATGAGTTATGTAGCCAAGCTCTCTGTTTAGTTCTCCCAGTACCTCCTCTGAAGTTTAGCACTTCCTGTTGTATGTGCCAAGTTTGAGTTTATTTTCCGCATGATTTTCCCAAGCACTACTTTCAATAATCCACAATTCAGTAACAAATGCAGATTGTTAAAATAATGGAACAACAACAATAAAACTCTTTTAAGACTGCAGCTCATGCACTGCAACTGTAAAAACTATTCATTTGTTGTTTTGGTTTTTTTTTAATACTTTATTGAAAAATAAAACTACCTTTTAATAGTCAAATTAAATCATAAATGTTATAATCCCGTTGTACAGTAGACTTTCTACACTGATATTTGTCTGTTGGGGGAGGTTTTTCTTGATTTATTGTGATGCATAAATCAATGCAAGAGGGAAGGTAATTTAGTGGTCGGGTGCCTTGTTTCAAGCATAGATGGCTTGGGTTGAAGTTCCTCCTTGATCACAAACCTCTCATGATTTCTCTGACCTTGGTATTGGGGTGTCAGAATGAATATAGTAAAATTGAAGTCTGTACACAAGAAAAATGAGCCAGCTGAAGTATTGGGAATCTTTTCTATTGATTATGATGTATTTTGGATCAGGCCACCTAAAGAGTATGAAACTCTTGGGACTTATTAAAATGTGTTGATTTTGTTTGGTTAAAGACTGAGTCTTTAAAATGTTTTTCGCATTTTGTGTGAGCAGGAGGACGTCATTAATGTCTATACTATAAATATCTTCATTTAAGAATCAGATATTTCAGATATCTTTGAGCATTTCCACATTTTGATCATAAACAAAATGAGCTTCTGTGGGTTTTTCCCTATAGGCACTTTATTCTCTCTTTTCCTGTAAACAGATGCCATTTTTAAGCCACATAAAATGGATTGCAGTTGTGGCCATTACGATATTGGCACTGTTCTACATTCCAGCTGCACACAAGCACGAATTGCAGAGTGATGCCTTATTAAATTATAGGCATCTCTGTTAAGATATAGGGGAATTAGTTCTGAAGATGAAACTTTTTCCTTATTTGCAGTCTTCCTTTACAATTTAATGCATTAAGGAAGCACGTGAGTAATGAACATTGCCTTAGTGCCACATATGTTGAACTACATTTTTATCTGTCCTCGTGAAAAACATGCCAAGTGTCTGTTATTGTTATGCAAAAAAAACAAAAACAAAAAAGAAAAAAACGTGAATTGTAGTGTTTGTGGACTTCATAAGTGCATTTTCTTCCCCAGGACAATCACATCTCTCCGGAGTGAGCTGATCCCACATCTGGTTAGGAAACAGTTCTCTTCTCCTACATCGTTGCAGGAGGGACTGGACAACAAAGAAGAGGGCCGAAAGAAAAAAGAACAAGCATCTCTAGGTCAGGATGAGTATCAAAAATTTGGTGAATGCTCGAATTCCCTATGCTGCAAATGAATTATTGTATAGAAATATCAATTATTTTTCTTTGATGTACTCACTAATGGCAAAGGTTCTAGTAATTTTCCTTTTCAGACGGTACTGTGCATTTAATAAATATTTTTAGTGTAAATCAAGCATCAATCAGCTAGGTGCTCTGTATTTATTTTTCCAAAATACAGTATATGTAAATGCACTTTTGAAAATGTAACTTTAGGAGGAAGTTCTGTTGTGTAGAGCAACAGACAAAGCCGTAACCAGGAACTTGATGAGATCTCAGATCTTGAAATTTATTTTTAGCATTTCCACAGTCTCCTTGTGTGACCTTGTGCAAAAGATTACATCTGTCCCAATCCCTTGATTCCCACCTGCAGAATAAAAATAACACTTACTCACTGCATGTGATAAAATCTGTTAATGATTGCTCAGTATCAAACCATTCAGGTGATGTGGGGCAAAGATCTCCCTTCACCAACAGTATTTTAATAGTACTCCTCTTCAGAAAGCACTTCATTAAATCCTGTCTAACTTCATGCATGTGTGTGTTCTCCAGACATTTATAGTTTCATAAAGGAAGATAATAGCTTGCTGAAACCTGCTCCAGATAACTCCTGCTGGAATGATCATAGAGGAGATATGAACGAAACTCTCCATGAAGGAAAAGTACGCTGCTACGTCCATATAATGAAAGAGGGGCTGTGCTGCCGAGTGAATACGCTTGCGTTGTATATTGAAGCTAATCGACAGGTGAGAACAGTGAACTGTCGTGGGAATACAGCAGTTTATGGGACATTTTAGTCTCCAGGAGTGGCTCCCTGTGGTACTGCTGAGCAGTGTGTGGGAATTGAATCGGTGCCGTGTTATCTAGGTGCATCACCCTCCTAATTGCTGCACAGGGACGTGAGACAAGGAAGCAGTTCTGTCACTAATTTCCTCCACAGCTTTGATTTAGCCAAGAAGACTACCACAGATATTCTGCTGATTTTGGGGAGTGACAAAACTTGCAGCCAGAGAGCCAAGAAGTGTGGAAAATAAGGTTGGAAGTAGCTTCAGTCATTCATGTAGTCAGCGTCATCCGTGTCCTGAAGGCAAGATCAGTTCTGGCTGGACTCTTCCTAGCAGATTTTTATCTAAGTGATAATGACAAAGGTTTTCAGTGTTTTGCAGGAAGTCTGAAAACTACCCATACATTCAGATTGCCTAATGCTTTCTATTGTGAAAGAATTATTTTGTGAACAGGTTTCTCTACAGTTGCACTCCAGGTAAATGTAGAGGTGAAATGTTGATCTGTTGCAGCCTTCAGTTGTTGTCACATTACTGAGAATTCATAATATAGAAGATCAAAGAGAGGCATAGAAAAATCCTAGCTAACAAGCTGATGATTGATAGCTTTTATTCCTAGTATGAGGATTTTTTTACTGTACCACTGGTGCAACTTAAAAGTTCTCATTTCACTCTCGAAGTGATGAGCTTTGTGCTATGAGATGTGGACAGTTTCCTCTAGTTCTGAAAAACTGGCAGGGAGTGCAGTAGGGTAAGGCTCAGGATTTCTGGAAGCAGTGCTGGTAGAGCAGTATAGTTGTACTGGGAGTCCTGGAGGTGGTCACTTCCTTGCCTTTGCTCAAGTTGGTTTCTTTTTTACTAAAATTAATGAATGAATTTATGCAAACTTTAATTGCAGTGTGGCAGAATGAATTCACACACTGGAGCTCTTTGTCCTTGGTTCCTGTAGATGAGTACAGAAATAAAGTTATTTGGTTTTTTTTTGTTTGTTTGTTGTTTGCTCATAAGGATGTGAGAAAGTGAAGGGAAAGGCAGCACTGCTGTCAGAAAAGGAAAAATTTCCTCAGGAACATCAGTGTGCCCAAAGGGTTAAGAGAGAATATCACTTGCTAGGGGAAGTGTGCGTGTACATTTGGCAGCAGCCACTTCAGTAAAAAGTTATTGAGTTGAGCCAGTCAGACTCCATGTGGGTTTTTTTTTGTTGTTCTTTTTTTTTTTTTTTTTTTTCTTAACCTAAATATTCTACATTTTGGTCAGTTCAGGAAATGTGTTTGCTCCTGGGTGGTACATAGAATTAGTGTTTTGAAATCACACTGAGGCCTTCAACATTGGATAAGATTTTCTTTGAATTTATAACTTATCCAGAATTGTAAAATTTCTAAGGAAACTATGTGGAAGTAAAGCATAAAACACAGCTTAATGAGAGGTTGTGAGGAAGGAGTTCTTTTTTTCGGTGCCACTGTATTTTGTTTCTCTTGTTAATTCTGATAAAATATAAACATTTCTTTTCATGTTCTTTTTTTTTTTCCTCTTCTTGTTTTATTGGTCTTTAATGAAGACTTTTGGTGTCTTACTGGCTCTTGGTCCTCACAGGCCAGATTTTGATTCACTGGCTGCAAAGCCTGGACCTGTAACTCTGCTGTCCGAGAGGACAGGCTCCCAGAGCAGTAGCAGTCCAGTCCAGTAGCCGTGGGAAGGAATGGCATCCTAACCCATTGCCCTTCTGGTGAGGAAACACTTTACTCACATCATTTCACTTCCAGCTGGGTTTCTGGATGCCTGCAGCCTGTGTGTGGGCAGGTGGGTTCAGGAGGGAGTTATCTTCAATAGCAGGAAATAGTTTCTTTGTAAGATGAATTAAATCCAAACACATCTTAAACCTTCCCTTGACCCAGGCACTCCCTCTGACTCCTGCCCCCTATCTAACCTTCCTTTTCAGAGTTAAATGCTTGAGCTGGTAGCTTTCTTGGTTCACCCCTCAGGCTGCACTACCACTGACTGATTCTAATAAGAGTTTTGCTCTCGCTGGTAAAGTCTTTTATTTATTTCACCACTCCACCTTTCTACTGAGAAGGGCAGGAGCCTTTCGTTATTCCTTTCCCTTCCCACAGGGTGACACTAGACAGTAGGAATCTTTCCAGTCTATGCTGTAGGTATGACTTGGTGTGAACTTCTCTCTCAGCTCTATCTATTGTGGCAGCTCTGCTGTGTGTCAGGTGAGGTCAGTGTCCCTTCACCAAGCCAGTGTGTAATCCAACTGGGTTGGCCTAGAGTGCTGTGTTTTGGTAAGCTGGTGGTTTTCTGTAGCATCTGCATCTTGGACCAGAGGATTTAACCTGCTTTGTTTAAAAAGAAAGAAAGAAAGAAAGAAACAAAAACAAATTTAGTGGGAAGAAACATCTCCAAGATGTGAAGAGTTACGGGGGTAGAATATTCAAGTTAGATTTTAAAAATAATTTCTTCTCAGAAAGAGTGGTGATGCATTGGAACAGGCTGCCCAGGGAGATGATGGAGTCACCATCCCTGGAGATGTGGCACTGAGGGACACGATTGGTGGGCGTGGTGGGATGGATTGGGGTTGGACTGGATGATCTTAGTGGTCTTTTCCAACTTTATTGATACTATGATAATGTCTACTGGGGACAGCAGGCAACTTGAAAAGGTAGCTCAGAGGTGTGAGCTCATCTGAGCTCATCACACTCATCCAAATGAAGTATCAACTGTGAAAATTCTTATCATATGAAAACAGCACTATTTACATCCTTGCATGCTGGAAGGGAAATGGGTTGATAACGTCGTGAATATCTGAGCAATTTCCTGCAAGTATCATCTCATTTTGAGGTCTTATGATATATTTTTCTGATCTGATCCCAACTTCTTCAGATGTATGGGATCTGCTTCTGGAGGTTCGCTTCATAGCTATCAGCTCTTGTTATCCCAGCTCTCCAAGGAAGCCATTTTACACAGCCATATGATATGGCAGTTCCTTCAGAGCAAGTGTGGAAATTATTGCCAACTCTCAGCCAAATTGTACAGCAGTAGAGGTCTCCAAAATAGAGCTTTCCAAAGAGTTTTGTCAAAATAGGTGCCTAGGTGAGAAAAGAGAGACTTAATGAGTGGTCTTTCCTCTCCCATTGGGTAATCCCAGTGGTACCGCCACCATGTTGCCCTCCTGTATGGACAGCACTCTCATTCTGGCTGTCCGAACAGCATGTGCAGAGCTCTACAGCAGCCCCAGCATGCCCTGCTTCTCACTCAGGCACACAGTCTGCCATGACACAGACCTTTTGGCACTCACAAGTCAACTTGTCACCTTCTATATCTTCTGTGTTTCTTTGCCTGCTGCCTCTGTCATACTGAGCTGCGCCGTACGCTGCATCACTGGTCTGTGACTCCACGCAGCACTGTCAGTGCTGTGCTGTGAGCCTTCTGCCTCGCCTTGTATCGTCATCCAAGCTGTCATCACCTTCTCTGCGGTGTGTGACCTTGGCCCCGGCCTGACGCCAGGAGATGCAGAATGCCTCAGGCTGTTCCCTCACCCAGAAAAGGGGGAATTATAAAGTGATATCCCATCCTCTGACAGCAGTGGCTCCCCGTTCTTTTTTTCTGAGCCGGCTCAGAATTTCTCTCTGTGGACTTGTTCTTGGCTACCTCATGGACCACGAGTCTCTCTATTACCATTGCTGCTTTGTCTGCTTATCTAACACCTGTCTTCTCCCTGTTAAGAGCCTTTTCTTCTGCAGTTTTCTACCATCTGGAATAGCTACTTGATATACTTCAGATTCTTTCTTCTGAAAGATCTGAAAGACTTTTTCGTTGCCTGTATCTCAGCACACTACCTTAGTAAGTGGGCTGAATGTAGTTGTCATTTTATGCCAGTTTATATTTGATACTACTTCCTTCTCTCTTGCGTTACTGAATGATACAGAACATTTTGAGTTGTGTTTAAAATGGCAGATGATGGAAAAGCCTGTAAGGTAGTATATGGGATGTCACTGTGTCCTGCTGGAACCAGTCTGCTTGCTGATGATGATCCATTGCTTCTCCACTGGTGGGAAGCTGAGTTGAGAGGGAGACATGTAGCACACATGGAAGTATACCTCGCTCCTTTACAAAATGGGAAGGTGATAAACCAGTTGCAGATTTAAAATGTAAGAACTTACAGTCTTCTGTAAGTTAATGAGTTTATGATACAAGCACAATAGAAATCATAGCCACCCGTGTTTATGTAACATACAGATATAGCACTGTCCTGTTAACTTGTAATGTCGGTTCCTCCATCCAGGTTCCCAAACTATTGCTTAATCTGGGTCTGGAAGAACCACTGGTCCATGGGACTGCACAGATCACTGACAGAGGCATGGTAGGTGTTTCCTTTCCCCATCTCTGCTCTTCTAATGCAGTCTGCATGCCCTTTGCATCAAGAACTGCTTCCTAAAATTCTGTCCCACTGCTGGATGTAAAACTAAGTTCTGAAATATAGAATTACAAGGTGAATGATACAGCCAAGAGTCTGCTTGCAGATTCTCCTATGCGTTCCTGCCTTTCAGTCTCTATCTTTAAACATATTTGGTAAAAAATTCTACCTTATCCCCAAGTCAAACTCTGCAGTCTCTTGTTCCCTATTAGCAATTTGTGATATTTGAGCAGTTTTCCTTCCAAAGATCATTCCTCTGCCAAGATTGCCCAAGGGTAGAGCAGAGTGTGCTTTGTGGATGAGTGTTTGAGACATGCTGTTTGGAGCACATGCATGGAGAACGCGTATCAGAGTTCCAGATCCTATTTCAGTTTCCATTCTTTTCCTCCTTAGGTTGGATCAGACAGCATCATTGGGTCATCCACACAAATTGGGGAGAAGACATCCATTAAACACTCCATCATTGGCAGCTCGTGTACCATAAAAGACAAAGTTAAGATAACAAACTGCATCATCATGAATTCTGTTACAATTGAGGAAGGGTATGTCTCCTCTTTGTATTTTGGACCTCTAAATTTGCTGTTTCCTTTTCCAGATAGATTCTTAGCATGTAATTTTTGTCTTGTAACTGATCCTCAGTCAGAACTGTTGATTGCTAGGAAGATGTTTCTAAGGACCAAATCAGAAATGTCTCCATAAACAAATAAACAGGCTACAAGTGCAAGTGAAATGGTTTAATGAGGGTACTGCAAAATTGAAATATAATTTCTTCTTTTTAGAGGAGATTGTAGCATCTTCAGAATGTGGAATTCAGTTAAGCGGATATATGTCTGTATGAGCTTGTGTGTCATCTTTCCAAATTCTGTTTTAGTGGCTGGGTCTGTGAGTATACCTAAAATATTTGAGTCAGGACATATATTTGAAAGTGGTACTCTTACTAACTACGGATGTTATCACCTTTAAATAACTTTCCCTAAAATGTGATTTTCTTTTGTTCATTTCTGTCATTTTGCATCTTTATTATTGCCTTATGCTTAGTAATAGAATCAATAGTAAACTTTTCAAAGAAAAAATGTGCCAGCTAGTAGAGGTTTCCCACGCGTTAAAGACACTAAATAGGTAGCCTTGAGCTGTTCATTTCCAAATGTGGGAAAAGTGGCCTATCTGTAATTGTTGATGTCTGCATGCCCCCATCTTTCCATACAAGCTAGTTTCCTGTGGATGTCAGTGGAAAGGAAACTGCTGATTGAGTCTGTGCAGGCCTGTATAAATTCCCTGCTCCTTCAAGACTTGAGGTTTGCTTAGGGCCTCAGGAAAAAGGCCAAAATCTTAAAAAAAATGCCAAGTTGGCTCCGAAAGTTGCATATCTGAAAAACAAAAAACCCCAAAGGATGTGGGGTCTGTGGAGGATACTACTGTTACATAACTAAATTACAGGTAAGTATGGTACCTTACTGCCAAGTGTTTGTCTTTAATAGAAATCCGCAGTAATTTCAAGCACATCATAAATCAGAATTCTTTTGAGTATAGAAAATAGCTGGTTTCCAGTTCAGTTGCAAATAGATCCAGTATGGTTGTATCACAAGTGCTACTGTCATAAGAAGTACCAGAACCTCTCTCGTTTGATCATGAGACCCTCTGTCGTTTTGATTAATGAATTGTTGCCGCAGTCAGAATAGTATGGTTTTGCATACGAGGTGAGAAGCTCTACCACGGAAGGAGCTAAGTGTATAAATAGTGGTGTTCTTACGAAGAGTCCCAAATTAGCTTGTGTTTGTCTGCACTGTTACGTAGTGCTGTTTTCCAAATCCTAAATTAAACATACTGCAAAATTCCACAGCCATTATAAAGATGTTAAGATAAGAAAAATAACTTTTTAGGTAATATTTCATGAATTTCTGGAAACCAGTTTCATCACTGCTCACACTCAGTGAAAACAGTGTTGTCACCAATAAGTGATAAATCTTGCACTCCTCGGAGTTTCACCCTTAGCTTCTCCATAGGCATTGCACACTGATGCACTGGAGTAAAATTTGTAATCTTTCCTCTCCAGTCCAAATTAATCTTACATACATTAAGCTTTACTTAAAAACATACCGTAATTAATGTTGCATGGATCTGCACAGATACTGTATTGATAAAATGTTACTTATTGCATCACCATAATCCTTAAGATTAGAGAGATGTGAAGTCATGCATACACAGGTGATGAGGTACAGGAATATCCAACTGCTAAGTTTTGTTGAAAGAAGTCTTGCTTGTAACTTAGTAAAAACAGTTTCTGTGTATTTTGACCTTCTTTCATATATTTGATTAAATCTCATAGTTTTTTGTTATAATGTTAATGATTCTGAACGCATTGATGGATCCATTTACAACAGATGAATAAATTATATGTGATTTTTCTTTAAACTGCCCACAGTGGACAGCTTTGCTTTCCAAACATCTCTTCTCCCAAGTGTGTCTGAGTAACTCAGGCTTTACCTAATCACCTACTTCAGAAAGTGTCTTCCACTTTAGTTAGAAAGTCAGCATATGTTGGCTGGTCTGAGTCAAAATGATCATAATAGAATGCCTTAGCAGATCTAATTTATCTTTTTTTGTTGCATTGCGAATGTTTCAAACATGAGCCAGTTTTAACATCATCTAAGGTATTGCACATTAGAAACTTGTGGAATTGCACTGAGGAGAAGATAAAAGGTGTCTAATGAATATACACTGTAATGTTGACGTGAAGCTCCACCAAACTAATGGACTACTGTGTTGTGCAGTAGTCACATGTGAGTGATAACTGCAGGCTGGGCCCAGCACCGTTCATTGCAGCAACACCAGCTTGAAGAAGTGGGCTGGAAGGGCTGCTATAGGGCACACTTTGGAGAAGACAAAGGTTTTTAGTAACCAGGGAAGAAAGAAAGATCAGGTAAATCATTTCTGAAAGTCGGAAGGCTGGGAACAACTAAATGCAAAAATTGCTCAACATTCTAAGTTCGTTTATCAATAGTTGTGATAAACCCTGGTAGCCCTGGTAAT
Organism: Tragopan temminckii; assembly: GCA_028571105.1. Taxonomy (NCBI): domain Eukaryota; kingdom Metazoa; phylum Chordata; class Aves; order Galliformes; family Phasianidae; genus Tragopan; species Tragopan temminckii. The sequence goes on from JAOWBP010076145.1 coordinate 27,686, forward strand.
CACCTCTAGTTTCTCTGGTTTGAATCTCTCTGTCTTTATTTTTTTCTACATCTTAACTGGATAAATGCTGATGTGTCAGTACAAAGGAAAACGTGAAAATTGTTTTGTCTCTTGATGTCCTGTAATGTGAATTGAGGATGCTGTTGGACCTGCCGTAGTTCTTTTGGCTCGAGGACCCACAAATTACATCTCCAAACCAGAAACGGTTTCAAAGAACCTTGCAACATTTGATGCGAGCTTCTGAAATGGATAAACAGATTGTTTCTGGGCAAAAGGAAAAACCACGAGGGATTTATTACAAAACAAGGTTCTTATTGTTAGGCTGTGGTTGGTTCATTCCTGGACCAAGGATCAAGGACCTGGATTTCACTTGGATAGTGCCATTTCATCCTGTTTCCAAGTTACAATCCATTCTCCAGTGATGGCTGTGTTTGATATTCTGGAGGACCAGTAGCAGAGTTTTCGGTTTTTCCAGCCCTGGTGTGTAGGGCTTCTGTTATGCTATACATGTCTCTTGTGAAGTGATTTGAGTAGATATGAATCCCCCCTAGATGAGATTACAGGGGATTAAAGAAGTTAGTAACACAGGCAAAATAATTGGCAGTCCTCTCTTAATGTGTTTCCCACTGTGAGCTAATTCTTCCATCAATGAGATAATAAAGTAGCGAAGATTACATATGTGCAGAGTGATGGACATACTTGACCAAGCTGGGAGGGATGTAATTTATACAACAGTGCAAGTGCTGAGAGATGCTGACTATCCAGGTGACAGGCTGCTGCGGGAAATGGTTCTTATTTCTCTCTGCACTGCTCCCTTGAGCTCAGTGACAAATGACTGCACTGAGTTACATACTTGGAGAAAACCTACTAATCGAGCTGAAATTGTAGAACACTTGAAAATTTTGTGCATCTGGATGCTCCTGCAGTAGCTGTACATGCCCACAGTCTCTGTTGTGTCTTGGGGATGACCCTTTTGTTACTTCGGTTTGCATTACGTGTAGTGCAGTGCAACAGGGTCCCTAAATTCAGATTAGGCACACTTAACTTCCTTGAAATGAGATCTAGGTATTGATGGAGGAATTCATAAAAGACCCTGTGCTGAAGTGCTCTGAGCATCATAGATAATATTAATAGGAAAACCGTGCTAAATCCTTTATTCCATGCTAGCAGATAAAGGTTTTGAAATCTCTTGTTTGTTAATAAAACTTTGTGAGTGTATACACTTAACGAAAGGATCTTTGCCATGTCATGTGCACAGTATATCCTTGTGCCTTGGTTGTGGGAGCAGAACATTTCCCTGGGAAAGATTCAAGAGATGGGAATTTTCCCATAGGAAAAACAAAAAAGCAAAATAAAACAAACTGATCTTTGGACTACTTACTTTGGACTTACTGGTGTTTGAGGAGGCAAGCGTGAAAAGCTCAGATAAATATCAAGATGAAAAGTCCATGGAAAGCCACGCTCTGAAAATAGCCTTTCGGCATGCTGGTAGCCAGTACTTTAGGAGCTCTATGGCAGATTTAATCTCTGAAACAAAGTATTTTGCTCCTTTTCTTTATTCAAGGAGATACTGCAAAGCAGTGTACTTCCAATGGTGGTAGAATCATGAAGGTTGGAAAAGACCTC
>JAOWBP010076155.1:0-24801 GCA_028571105.1 Tragopan temminckii
TTTGTGTTCGGTAGTTCAAGTCATACCACTCATCTTCTGTGTTCCATGGTGAACAAAAGCATTTGGAAGATTTTTTTTGAAAGGAGCCATTATCTGGTAAGGATTTCTTCTCTTTCAATCATATCTTACCCTATCAGTATGACCCGGCTTTTGTTTGCCAAGTTCCAGCATCGTTTCTCTTCTTCCATTTTACCAAATGTTCCTTCTGTCCCTTCTTATGCTTCTGTCTGAGTGGCCGTGACCTTTCTCTCCCTGTGTAGGGAACTGGGACACATTCATAACAAACTTTTTTTTTTTTTTTTTTTTTTTTAACTGAAAATCTTTTCAGTCTTTGGGAAGGGGCATAAAGAAAGGATATTTGGAGAGGATATAGGGGAAAACATCTAAGGTAGTGTTTGCAAACTGAACCGTTTGTTGGCAGAGGGTTGTATCACATGATAACACAATACCACAGAGCTTATTGGATAGAGGAAATTTGATATTAGTTTTTAAATTCCTTTTTAGATAGTTCATATTAAAAACATACTATGTAAATGGAAAACAATTTGGAAATATTTTATGTCAGAAACAAAGTCTGGAAAGTTTGTTTGTCTCGTTAAATAGCTGATTCCCTGGGGAGTTTTCCTTTTAGAGACGTTGTCCTTTCCTAATCAGTAGATGTCTTTCCCTATATGTTTTAATTTCTGAAAAAAGAAGAAAAGGTTGGAAGCCAAGTGTTCATTGAGCTGCTTATGCTGCATGGAAGGAAGCCTTAGGGTAATAAAGGGCTCTTCAGAGCTCCTCAGAGATCTTTTGGCAGCTTTACACTGTAGTAGTATGCAGCCTGAGAAAACTTTCTTGAGGATGTTTGAAAGTCGTACTGTTCTCTCACTGATTTAGAAGATAAATAACCAGCCACTGTAACCAGCTGTGTAAAGTCTCCAACTTTTGCATTTTAAGGATGTTTACTTTCATGTATTTATACTTAAAATCACTGTTTAAAGTGATGTTTCAGTTTTAGATCAAGCGTATTTTGAACCGTGAAGAACTACTGTGGTAATAAACGTTATCTAAATTTATACATTAGCGCTTACAGCATATCAGATGTTATCAGGTTATCTGTTTCATGTTTAGCTGTACATGAAGTTAAATTAGGTCCTGCGTTATGTATTTTTTAGAATTACGAAAATCAACACACTTGACATAACACTGAAAGAAAATGACAAAGAAATTATTTTTCTCACATACACCCAGCTGTTCAGTGTCAGATCTTCTGACTAGAGTTGGGAAAAAGCAGTAGTGAGCTCCTAACTTTCTTCCACGTGCGCAGGCATAACTGGAGCAGACGCACACCTCTTTTTCTGACTGTGCCATTGCAGTGGTAGCAAACATATCAGAACTGTCTGCACTATGTCTGTTTGCTCACTGGGTGGGGTTCAGGGCTCCAGATATTAATGAAGTTGTGATCAGAACCATAGACTTTAATTCACATTTATATCATTTTGCAATAGGCCATGCAGGTAGTTTGAAATGAAATTCACGTTTTCATGATTTAAATATGTGGCAGGGTCTTAGCACCCACTTTCCTGAGTTTGCTGATCTGAAGTTGATTTGAGAGCCAGAAAGAATCGATACCTCCTCCAGTACCTGTCTCAGGTGCAATTCTGCCAATGCTCATAACTCCTGTTATCATGTCCTTTATGTACTCTAGCACCAAAGCACCTGACCTGGAATTTATCCAGTGTTGCACTGAAGTCTGCCGACAGACAGACTGAAGACATGTTGAACGTGGAAAGTGTCTGGCTCTGTGGTGGGGCCGCTGCAGAAGGCTGCAGGAGCACCAGCACTAGTTCTAGAAACGAGGCTTTGGCTCTGTCTGTCCAGCTCTCAGAGTAATTTATAGTGCGCCACGAAACTCTGGATAAAGGTTTAATGAATGACTTCACTGGCCTGAATTTTAATTAGAAAGATAGTGATTTTAGCTGTAATTGCACTATTGAAATTGAGACATCAGAATTTCCACATGCAGATCTGTGGTTCTAGTAAAGCACTCTCAAGATGGGCGTGCGCTGTCATTGCATTTATCAGGATTGCTGACCTTCCTTGCTAGCACCGATGTGTACTGGTTGCCACATGTACGGCTCTGCTAGTAGCTTGGCTTTTATTTCCTTCTTCGGTCTTTCCCACGCTTGCCATGCAATGCAGTACGTGCCTGTGTCTCTCATGACACAGACACAGCTAAGCAGCCTTCTTTTTCAGCTGTGCCAAGGTTATATGTGCCACTGTATTTTTACTTAAGGGTGAAAAAAATGTCTTTTTTGTATCAATTTGAATGCAAAGTCTTCTGCAAAATATTTTTTCATGCAATTAATGTCTTTACAGATTGTGCCCGTTCAGTCAGTTCTGCCTCTGGAGTTCTTTCTATCCTAACAAAGCACTGAACAAATACATGCAAAAGTGAGCTGGGTTCTAGCTGCAGCTTCCTCAGTTGCAAGCAGCCGAGTCTTGTCCTAGCAAGTGCGAGATCCAGCTGTGGGTCAGATTGCTGCCCACATTGTCTGCATCTCCAGGGGCAATACTGTTGCAAAGCTGTATGTTTAAACCACAAACCTATTACAACAACAGAAGGAGAGTTACGGTGAATGTTTGTCAAATCATGCAAGAGAATCTAGGAGTTCTGAGTTGAATTTGTGAATTAGTAATTGGCTAAGTGGGATGTCCCCGTGGAGACTTCCATGGATTGCTGCCCAGCTTTGCAGACAAAATAGCTACACTTGCTCTGAAGAAACGCCTGTTGTATTTTGCTGGCAAGTTAGATTATCTTCATCTTGGGGAAAGCAAAACGCTTACTGCTGCTTATAGATTTACTATCTGTGCAAATCCTTTTCAGTTTAGAAAAGGATTTGGAAACTTAATCTCTTGAAAAGACCCATTGCTTACTTGATCTGTTCTAGAAATTCAGATGGTGAAATAGTTCAATAAAATGTACACAGAGTGTGAATAGAGATGAAGACAGTTTAGAAGTTTATTTATTTAAGCATGCTTGTGTGGAAACTAGCAGTCATGGGCCTTGCTCTGTCCATCATTAGGACACCTGATAGAACAGAGAGGTTTTATGTGGTAACCGTTACTGTGAAGTTGCAGTAGCAGAAGTGAATGGGAGCACAGTGAAAGTTTTGGAGGTGAAAAGCCTTGCCTAAAGTACAACGGGACTTCATAATCCAGTTTTAAGGGATTAACCAGGTGCTGTAGTTGGTGTTTAATTGTCTTTGTTCTGACGAGATAAGTATTGCTTGTAGGTCTTCCAGGAAGTCTCTTGCAGCAGTAGCTGGGGTGTTGATGGTACAGGATGGGGTAGTCCCTCCTTACTGCCTAGTTCGTGGGATCTGACTGTGACGTTTGCTCACTGGAGAGCAAGGGGGCCAAGGAGTAGGGTTGGGACCCCTCCTGAAGACATGCTTTGGGAATTCACAGATGATTGATGCCATCCATCTTAACTGCTCCTGCATTACATCAGACAGGTGTCGGGAAGTGAGCGTGTCAGATCCAGGCTTGCATGTATGCTGTCACTCTTGTGAAATGTGCTGATATCCTTCATCTTCCAAGACATGTGAAAGGTCCTGGTTTAAACTGAACCTGAACCATCGCAGTGGTGATTATTGTTTAATTTAATTGGTGGTAAATCAGCCACCAAGCTGGTGCAAACGGATGCCTTAGCTCTTTCTCAGTTAAGGTGCCTGCTATACTCAGCTATTTAGTAGATTCCAGTTAAACATTTGTTGGTCCAGGAACTTGAGCATGGCAAATGAGGTCTGGGGAGATCCAAGTAGTAGAGCCTACTTGAGCCTTGCACTTTGTCGTGTGCCAACTAGTGTGTGTTAAAAGCTGAAGCTCAGGTCCTGCTCATGTTCATCTGCATCCATGAACAGAAAGAGGAAAGGCAGTGAAGGTGTGACTGAGAGAGCAGTGGCTGCAAAGTGCCAAAGACGGTGGCAGGCAAGGGAACACGTCGCCTTTGTGCCCAGGGTGCTGCAGCTCTCTCGTCCTTGCTCTGTAAAAAACTGCACAAGTTTTTCCAGATCCTAGCTTGGATAATTTCCCTCCTGTTCCTGACAGACAATTGCAGGCACATCCCAGTGTTTGTGCAGAGAATGAGAGTGGCACCACAAAGAACTGCAAGCCGTCCTGCCCGTGCTGGGAAAGATGGCTGGTGCCTTGGGACGGGAGGGGCCTGCATTGCAGCAGTGCTGTGCAGGAGGAGCAGTGTTGTGTCTGGAGCCAGAAAACACACTTTGAAACCACTATGTGGGAAATGCAAAACACCTTATTACCCTTTCCCTACCACAGAAGAAAGCCCCTTTTTGTGTCTGACATTTGTGAAAGCTTATAAAAGCTCAGCGTCTGTGGGGGAGACCATTGCCATCCTGATTCAGACTGGCTGCCTCCCCCAGACTGCTGAGAGCACGATGTCGGCGCATCCAAATTGCTGTCCCTGAGGTTTGCCCGTATCTGTTGGAGGAATCACCAAGGAAGCACAAGGTTTCTGTATCTCAAGCTTTCTGCCTGGCTAAGGCTGCCTTTTGGCTTCCTGGGGCTTGCTCAGCCTGCCTGGCTTTGCCGCCCGCCCAGCCCTGCGGCCCACCTCGCCATGCGGTAATGCTGATGAAGATCTCTGGCAACAAGTGGCCCGGTCCGTCTGCGTTGCCTTCAGCAGGAGTTCCCTGAAAACGGCCTTTAGGCAGGGGACACCGGGCTGCCACCACATCAGCAGGCAGGCTGCCCGGGTGTGCAGTGCAGCCGCCTGTCCCTGTGCCAAGAGCGAGTTTTGCTGATCCTGATCGGCTCCGTTTGTCAACACGCGGCTCCCGCTGAGCTGTGTGAGACGAGGATCATTCTTGGCACGGGGCTGTCTGGCTGCACCCGCCAGGGCCTGGCAGCTGCCCCACCAGGAGGCCAGCACCCAGCCTGCTCCCTCGGCCCTGCAGCTCTGCTGCTGTGCTGCTGGGAAGGGTTGGGATGGAAAGAGGGAGATTCCTTTGCTTCGTTTGCAAGGCTTTTTTTTTTTTTTTTTTCCGTGGCTGTCTGGATGATTAATGTGAATAGGAAAATACTGTTGACCCATTTAAATCACGTTAAACGACATCCATTGCTCATCTGCATAATGAAATACACACTGAACATTACAGCCTAAGTATAAGAGCCAGTGAACTACAAAAATAATATTTTACTCATTTAGATTATGAAGTAAAATATAGGACATTAGTACTAATCATAGTATTAAGTTTTAAGCCATGCAAATTGTAATTGTCAGTGAAAAAGAACTATAAGTTGAAAAGGCTATTAGCATTTCAGCTTTAACAGTTAATTTGAGTAATCTTTTTCTTTTTCTTTTTTTTTTTTTTGCTAGTGTGCAGCTCAGGAAAGTCTGTATGCAAAACATTTAATAATAAGTTCAGCACTGTTTGGTGTCATTATTTAATTTCAGCCATTATAGAAGTGCTAGAAATATTAATTTGCAGTATTCAAATGTATTGACATTTTATGTTACAAAGAGTAAATTGTAATCTTCACTTGAATAAAATCAAATCCAAAAGGCAAATTGTTAGTAACAGATGAAATAATTTTAAGCATTTAAGTATCAAAGCAAAAGCTGAAGTCTTTAAAATATGAATTTTATCAAATAGAGACATCATTTTCAGCATTTTAAACTAAATACAAATTTTAAAACACTGAATTTAGGCTGTCAGGTTTCTATGGTTACCCACCTTTCCAGCGGTTTTGTGAGATGTGTAAATAGGCCTATGAGTCACTTGTAATTATTTGTTTCTTGTTTGTTATAGTTGTAATTCTGTGTTCAGTTTGAATCCAATATAGTTCACACCACATGCTTTGGTTTATGTATATTTTAGTGCATATGATTGACAGTGATTGAGCATTTCTTATGGAGTGCTTGTTTTTTTTGTCGTAAGTGATGTATGTTGGTACTTCTGAAAAGGTAAACAGCTTCTTCCTGTATCAGTGTTTGATCAACAGGGACTTTTATGATAAGAAAGAGGTCTTTGTAAATGTTAAGCAAGGAGATAAGTGAAAGGCATTAAAAAAAAAAATTAAAGCAGCTCCCAGGCGTTATACTCTTCCAAATTTGATCCATAATCCTATCATTATAATTCATTCAGTGGCCCAATGTCACATATTTATGAATAAGCTTTCGAGCTATGCATTAAAAGCACGTCCTGATGACTGACAGGTTTAAAAATAAATGCTTTAACAAGGATGCTAGAAGTTATCTGCAGCAAGCTCTTGATTGGAGCATCTCCCTTGTGCAGAGCGTCTTTGTGGAGAAAAATCAAAGCTTGCTTCCTCAGACACCACAGCAGAGTAGTTGGGGCAGCTGTAAGCTCTTACAGCTACCTGCTCGTGTATTTTGAAGTCCAGTGCACAGGATGCACTGCCCCAACCTTACCCTCCATTCCAGCACGGAACACAGACATCTTCTTTTCAGTACAACACTCAGTGTCCTAATAAAACTTACATTTTGAAGTGGAAGCAGGGTAATACAAGGAACTAATAAAATTCAGCAAAAGGCAAGAAACGCTGTTGTTTTTACCAAATGAGTAGTAATGTAAGTACTTTATTAAGATATTCCTTTCCAAATTGCTAATGATATACACTCTTTCATTTTGAGATAAGACCATCATTCAGGAATTATCTTGTATCCTTAGAGACTGGGCTGCAGTTGTTTATTGCAAGGAGTCTTGTATTCTGCGTGGAGAAAAGCCTGCTAACGATCACTTTTCTCCCTGTACCTCAACCTATGCAGAAAATCTTGAGTTCGAGAGCTGTCCTGTGTTTTCTGAGCAAATATTATCTATTTTTCAGTGGATGAGCAGAGCTCATCCACTGAAAGGATTTGTAAAATACATTTTTTGTGGTGATTCAGACATATTTTTCCCATTTCTGATGGAAAAGTAAGATATTAAGGTAGGAAATATTTTTAACTTGCTGCCAGCAACATTTAATGCTGCATCAGGCATGGGTGCAGCATATAGACACGTCAGCTGAAAAGCACCTGTTTCCCAGAGCACTGGAGCAGATTTTATCCCAGTAGGATTCGGTGAATATTAAGCTGTGGATGGGTGCGTATTAATGACAAGATCCTGTATTGTGCACATGTGTGTGAGGGCTATTGGAATGCCTTATTCTTTTAATCTGAAATGACTGCTGTTTTAAAACTGACTAACTTGTTCCAATAGCTGTTACTCCCCTACGACATCAAAGTGGGGAGCACAATAACTAACCTGCCGAGCGTAAGTCATTCCTCTGATGTTTTACAGAACCCAAAGATAGATAGAAGTGTTTGAGAGGTGTTTTTAACATGCAGACCTGAGCAGATACGTTTCTCATTCTGATTTACTGACTTTATGATAAATTAACTTACTCAGTATAGGAATGTAGTAACAGAAGGGGAATGTTTCTCCTGCTAGTCCCAGAAGTTGAAATTTACCAGATGTTGTACTTTGGAGCCTAAATTCCCCTGGTATTAACTGTGTGAAACTCTTAATATTGCTTTGTCCAACTTTCCAATCTGACGCATTTGCTGTGATACTCTAGACAGCACCTTCTGTTTGTTTTCTGTTTGTGTTACACTGTTGGAGAGGGAAGATTCAATAGAAATAGCACTGGGAGGGAAGACTGCGCAGGAGAGCTACAGTGCCCCATTTCCAAGGTTAAGCATTCCACTCCCGTCACCTTTCAGGTAACAGACAATTAATTTCCTTTGGTATATGCATAAATAGAATTCAGATACAGCTAGATGCTACTCTGCATTTTTTTAAGCCCCGTAATAAAATGAGAGAGTGCTGTTTAATGACATCAGAATTTTGCTCAGTCACTGCCTCGGTGTGACTGTGTGTGTTTGTATACACAAGAGCTCCGGGAATCGGTTGAAGCGGTTTTTGAGGATATAAAATTAAATTTTCCTTTTGGCCTTATTTGTTAAAGTTGTACTGTGGGTTGCTGCTGATAGAAGGTGGCACCAAGCCAACTTCCTAGCGGAGCTGCAGGAGGGTCACAGCTTGTCGTGACCTGGGCACTATTACTTGAATGTTGTTATTATTGGGATGAAGTACCCTTAGGCTGTCATCCTTCCTGTAAATAGAAGAGGTTCTGATTCTCTGTGACTTCCCAGTTTACCAACTTGCAGAACAGCTATTTTGTTGGCCATAGGTTTGATTGAATAATGAATTAGAAGATCTGCATTATTCAAAAGGATCTAATTCATCATCTTAGCGTGCCAGACTGCAGCGAGTAATAATAAGGAAAAGCCAAACAAGAATGCATTTCCATGGAGTCTGTAAATTTCCAACCAATTAAAACATTCATTTGTATTAGTATATGGCAAACAAATTGCCAGGCTCTGCTCTCCATGAAGTAAAGGCAACATTTTTATCAGCCAGGAGTGCTGCTGGTGCTGAGGGCCTGACAGGCTGCAGGAGGCTTGGGGAATGGAGCGGGGCTCATGGGGCAGTGAGAACAGCAACCCCTTGGTTCCTTAACCAAACAACTTCTGTCGTCGGTATCTGACTGACTGTAATAATTAAATTGAACAATGCCAGTCTGAATACAGATTCTGAAACATGCTGGTCCTGATTTTGGTTTGTCAGGGTACAGTCATAAGTGTGTTGCTGTTATAACTGAAGTCACATCTACCCTAATGAATATTTCATTTCCCCAGTCACGCTATTAAAACCAGAATGTTTTTACCGTTTCGTTTCTGTTTTCTCTTCTCCAGTACCATCACGATGTCTGCGTCCTGTTTACAAATTGCTGCTGGTCACATTTTCAGTAGTCCTAGTAGGTTTTGCTTTCCCCTAATATGGGCAATTAGGAGGAAATATTTCTCACGAGCATGGGTTTGCTCTTTTCCGTGTAATGACATAGTCCTGTAATCCAGGAAACAGTGCTGTATGGTATCCATGTCCGTGATTTCCTGATGTGGGAAAAAAGTGTGGAAAGCATCTGGAGAGGAGGAGACCCCTTTACCAGCTTGTTTCCTGTAAGCGAAATTGGAAGACCTTGTCTGTGCAAATAGATTTCAAAATAGAGTCTGCCCTTTGACTGTCTCCATAATTACACAGCTCTCTCTGTATTTTATTTGGCTGCCAGAGCAGTTAACCCCTGGAAGTAAGGGGCTGATGGTGGCGTGACCAGCACGGGTGTGCATACATGACCATGTGAATACACTCTTGTTTAGAGAAGCCTGTCGTTAAGACCTCATTACAATATACTTTTACCAAATTTAACAGTTGTTACATGTTGGATTGTGTTGATTAAGATATGTTATATCCTTAATGCAGAGAATGCAGAGGTATTAGTTGCAAAAAAGGAAAAAGAAAGAAAAAGAAAGAAGTTATTTTTCAGCTTTGATGTAATCAACATCTGTCAACAGAATGAATTTGCTTTTGTTTAATTTCAAGGGCTCTTGTCCTTTTACTTTGCCCAATCAGTTTCAACTTGTGCCTGAGGCATTTCCCTATGTTGTTCTTCTTTTCTTCTTTTTTCTTTCTTTTACTTTTTTTTTTTTTTTTTTTTTTTTTTTAGCAGATGCACAGGTTATTGCTTGTGAAATGTGAGCAGCTCTTCTGTTACACAGGTTACACAGAATTGGAGGGAACCTTTAATCTTTCCCAGTCTATTTTTGAAGCTTACGTATACCTCTGCAACACTGGAATTACAAAGTCAGTGTTTTATTAATTACAACTAACAAATAAAGGTCTATCAAGACACAACCATTAGTTCAGATTTTAAAATTTGAGTATTTGTTAACTAAATATAAAAGGCTATATCAAATCTTACCTAGTTGCAATGGTTGGATTCCTTATGTTATTACCTATCACGTTTTCTAACACTTTGCTTCAAACTTTAAAGATTCGAAAAAAGGACAATTTGCACAAGAAGCAGAACGGTATGCTTGATATAATAGTAAGATGTACTGACAAGACAGATTAAAAATCTCTAGTATTTTATCCTCAAATATCTGTATACTCAGAAAATCTGCATGGTTATTATAATTCAGGTTTTCAAAGAATGATAAAATAGATGAAACCACGTATTTAAAAATTAATTTCCTGATGCTTCCAATGTTCATATATTCTAGGCAAAATTTGCTTTATCAAGAGCAAACTGCTTTTATTTCCCAAATCAGTTTGGCATGAATTCTTGTAAATCTAAATGATTTCACTGCTGTGCTCCTGTAGCTATTAGGACAGCTTTTATGATGGAAAGTATTTAATATGTTCTAATTTTAGTTCTTTTCCCTTTCACAGTGTGCTCTTGTGTTTGTTGTAGCACAGAAGAGTCATGAAGTTTAGCCTTTGGTAACATTTTTGCTAATGGTTGGGAAGCCTGAAGTCTTTCATAAATAAACACCAAAAAATTGTTTACTAACAGCCACATTTGACGACTCATATGGATGAACAGTTTTTTGCATGGCCACTCTGCACCTTGTTGAAAATGTAGCAGATGGGTTGCTGCAGCCGTTGAAGAAGTATCAGCAAAGTGCTTAACCGCGAGTTCATTTCCAGCATCTCCCTTTAAAAATACTTCTTGACCAGAGGAAAATCACATTTAAATGACTAAAATCAACTTAATTAAGGGTCATTAATAGAGATACACATAAAAAACTCTCTGCTCTGAGGGTGAAATGGGAGCATTTCATTATACAGTGTAGCAGATAACAATTAAAATAGACCTAGAGTAAAAGGCTAATAAATATAGGGCACATTCGCGCTGCAAAATCAGTCACTTCAAACGCTCCCACCCATCATCACACTTGAATTCTGTATTCGGCCCCTTTGGCTGACTCATTTAAAAGGAAAAGAAAATGTGATTTCCACAAAAGATAAATCCATCTGATAATTCACGAAAGCTCGCAGCACGTATTTATATGATTAATACAAATTAAAGTCTGAGGTGTGCAGAGGAATCCAGCAGCAGGCGCACACACAGCCTGCACGGTGGGATTCACCACAGAGTCGGGGGAGCAGTTGTCTGTAATTTTCTGCGCGCAGAGCATTGTCTCTGCTGATGTGATTTCGGGAACACCGATAATAATTCTCATTATTGCAGTTGATAGTAAATATATTCTGTTATTCGTGGCAAGTGACGCAACCTTGCTGCTGGAGGAGAAAAGGCAGACACAGACGGCAGCTCGCATCCCGCCTGTGCTGCTGTGTTCCAGGCTGCCCGGCTCTCTGATGCCTACAGTTCTGCTGGAAGCCGCCTAAATCCTGCCTTTATGAAGCATCTCACAGCAATTAATGCACGCAGAAAGCTTCGCAAAAAGGATGTGCTCGGGCATCAGTGCAGGAGAAGTCCATCAGAGGCTGCCAGGAGCTGCTCAGGGTGGGGGGGCCGGCAGCAGCACAGCGGTTAGGGCGACGCGGAGCACACGGCCAGTTGCTGCTGTCTCAGTGATTGATGGTGTTGCTATATCAAATTAGCTGTGAATATGGGAGCCTGAAAATAAAAGGAGCTGTGGAGACATGAGGAAGGCCTTCTTATGGAAGGAAGTGGATGGAGTCCAGATTTTCATTATGAAACAGTAACGTTGTTATATTTTAATGCCATTTTATTTTTACTTTGAAGGAGAATGTTTTCTCTTATAATTTTGTATTGTTCCAAACAAAGGTTTAGTTATTCTGTGTTTGTAACTCTTGTGATGTGCTTGAGGAGACAGATCATACTGTGGTGATATTTATTTGGTTGTCGCATTTCACCTGTTCGAGCGGTGGGTATTTTTGTGCACGTCTGGTCTATAATGAGCAGTTAGTGGGATAACAACAGACCGCGGTACCTCATTATCCTGTTACTTGTGACAAGACTCACGGTGTGGCTTTGGGGGAACAGAGAGAAAAAATTTCCCGATAAGAAGGTATCCCTTCTGAACGTGGGATGGCTGATTAGGCGTGAACCCACTGATCTGAATTGGTTTGATGCATTGATTTGGGACATTCAGAGCTCTGCTGACAAATAACTGACAGACAGACTTACACCTTTATTTTGCCAGTGAGCAATGTGCCCAGCTGGACAGATGCCCAGCGGTGTACCATTGAAAGGGCAGCACTGGAAATACGACCTAGGCTATTGGTGACCATGCGGACTTCAGCTGCTCGCGGCCGTGTGTGTGGGTTTTGGTGCCTTTAGCACATGGGTGCAGAGCTGTGGGGCAGTGCCATCAGCTGTGGTGAGAACGAGGTCCCCCTGCTGCGCTTTGTAAGGTGCTGCTTCTGAAGACTCAAAAGTTGCCGCCTCTGCAGATCCTGTGTTTCCAGCTTCCAAAAATGCGTGCAAGCTGTTCAAGGAATTGTAGGATGCTTCAGGCTCTTTGGATGAGCTTCTGCACTCTGCAGGGTTTTGTTTTTCATTTGGCAAGATTTTTTCCTTGTGAAGGAAATGCTAGGAAAGTAGTAAGAGATGAAGCTAGTGATGAGATGATAACTCACAGAACGCCAGTCCAAGCCAGCCCCTTGTTAATGGGGCAGCTCCACTTCCACAGAGGCACTCTCTTCCCACATGAAGCAGGGGACTGTCACTAGGGTACCCAGGTTAGGCTGGCAGCGGGATCTGAGCCTCGCCCTCCAACTCTGCCTCATTAGGAACAGTTTAAAACAGCAAAAATCTTGCACTGAGTAAAATTCTCTACAGCTTTTCATGTGTTACTCAAATTCAGGTATTGTTAACTAAGCTTAGCACTGCCCAGTGTACAGAGACACTCAGGAACGAGTCTAAAGCAAACCTTGTTCAGCAATTGTGTTCATTTTTTTGGGGCCCAGGAAGTTCGTAGTTCAACTCTTCTGTGTATCATAGGGTGATGTAAAAGGGCCATCTGTAAAGCCAAGTGTGCATGGGAAGAGATATTGTGACATCTGGACAAGATAAGTGTAGGAAGGAAGGAATATACAGTAAATAAAAATAGACAAGATACAGGAAAAAACTCCTAAAAAGAAAACAATTTTTACAGTTAAAAATATGCAGTAGACAAATTTCTTTACTTCTGTGATGTACTTCTGTAAAGATGTTTAGGTAACCTCTTCTTCAACAAATCCACTTTCTTTTTACTGAGTATTAATGGTTATTAGTGGTTACTTGCCACAGAAGGTTGCTCTTGCATTTATGCGCATGACTTCTTTCAAAGGCAATTTAACTATTACATGAGCCTTATTCCTTATTAGAAAAATAAAGAAACTGCAGTTTAGATGATAGAATTTTTTAGCAAAGGAACTAAACACAATGTTTTATAGTGTTTAATTTGACAATGTAAATAATCATCTCAAATTTAGTGTATTTTGCTGTCTTGATGCTAGTGTCATCTTTTGTGATGCCTTACTATGTTTCTGTTGTCTTTCTGACAACAGTTGGGCTTTCATGCCCGTTTTTCTTGGCAAAATGCATCATTGCCCAAAAAGTAAGTGCTTGTGATTACTCAGGAACTGCCCTCCCAACTTCCCATGTAAATTAGGGAAAATCTGATTCAAATACTCCAAGGCAATTACAGACTTCAGTGGCCTCAATTGCCCTCGGCCAAGACTAAAAATCACTCATGTTGTTCCTGCTAGGGCAGGAAGTGGCTACAGACTGAACCCAAACTTTGAATCTTGATGCAAATGATGAGAGCTCAAATGTATGATGAATTCATTGAGAATTTTTGGATGAAAATGTCTGAAATCAACATGGAATTATTTTTTTTCTCTCTTAATTTCTTGCAGTTTACCCTTTCCCCAAGCCTTGCACAGTGCAGCTTCTAGCTGTGCAAGCTGCTACAAACAGGTCGGGCATCAGTTCTAGCTGAGGTTTTGGGAATTTCCCCATGCTACATTTTAATGTATTAAACCAAAACAGATATAATATTTTATAAAGCTCTGATGTAATGCTTTGTGATTATTTTTTTGTTGTTGTTCTCAGTGATTCTTGGTGTTAATACTGTAGTGGTACAAGATTTTAATTTCTTGGCTACTGCACAAGTTCTGCAATTTATTTTACATGGTGCCTTTCTTTTTTCATATCTTACAATTTGTAACATGGTAGTAGAAGAAAAGTTAACCATTTCAAACTTATCTGTTAACAGGTTCTGTGACTGACTGCCTCAGAATTTTTTCTTCATGCAATCGTGTCTACCTGCACAGGCAATCAAGTAATCAACAACAGAGATGCTTCTTTTCTCAGGGACAAAGAAATGCTGTTTATAGCGTAGTTTGGCCAGCAGTGGTTTCTCCAGCTCATCCAGTTCCCAAGGTACTGCAATTGTTATTATCTTATCTGTTTTTCAGTCAGTGTAGGAGTTGACTGCACAGCTGATCAAGTGCATTCAAAGGTTTGGATACAGTCCTATGATGCCGTCTGGTATTTGAAATAGCAGCGCTAGTGAGAGAAGTTTTCAGCTCCCTACCACATTAAACAGTGATGTATCTGGTTATTAGAGAGTTTAAACCTGGGGCTCGTTAAGTTATGTTCATATAAACATGGAATGTTGTAATCATCTGTCAGCACTTAATGCTTCTAGTCCAGGTTCTCCTTTTGGACAGCTATAGACAGTCCTACTAGAAATCATTAGGAATCATTCATGAACATCTGAGTCCTTTTCTGTATACATCTCTAGCAAGCTAATTATAAAAATGTTTATATCTACCTGAACATTTTGTTAATTGCTGAGTCACATTCAGGTTGAGAGCACACAATACCTGCTAATAGCTGCCCTACAGCCCCACTGTTCCTTCCAAACTAATCTTGACTGTCTCTGGGTATTATTTTTCTTCCAACACATAATTTTCTCTTTATTTATTTTGGGGCCAAAAGAGGTTTTCTCATATAATTTTAACATATGTTCCACTTCTGGTTTCTTTTTTTTTTTTTTTTCCCTTTAATTACAGCACCCAGTTCAACTGTCTCTCTCATTCAAAGCATCTTTCATTCAGCCAAAAAATTGCGCTTCCTAAGCAGCGCTTTTCTGGATGAGCATTAGTACTTTCCACATGATTATAGATTTCTTGTGCAAAGTGCAAAACATTTCCATGGGCCAAAAATACAAAAAAAAAAAGTTATTTACAAAAGCAGATGGGGGTGCTGAATGTAGCGCTCTGACACCTATGGAGCTATGGAAGCTCTGTATGCAGGGAAAGCATGTGGTTTTGTGCTTTATATGTTTTCAAAGGTTGAAGAACTGTATCACTTGCTTCTTTTTGGATAAAGAGGAAGAAATATATTGTGATACTAAAAAGTATTCTTCACAGATCACTGTGCTTACACTGTCTGAAAGTAGTCTAAATTTTTCAACTCTGAAAACTTGAGGATACGGTTACCACTTGCTACAAAGTATGCCAGAAACCAGATTGAGATGATGTTTGCATTTTCGCCAATATTTTATTGTGAAACTGTAGGTGTAGATGTTTGTGTATATGCTGCTTTGGATTTTTCCCTTAACAGATTTCACAGGTCAACAGGTTCAGGTCTCAGCAGTTAGAAAATCAGTGCCTTCCAAGGAGGTTGTGGAGGTGCTGTAGTGTATGCAGTGGGTGATCCAGCAAATGTAATTTTTCCTTCTAAATTAAGTCTCATGGTATATATTTCAACAGGATGCTGTAAAGGCTGATGCGCCATTTCTCTTAAATGAAATTCACATTTGAAATTCTGTTGATGTAAATTCAGTAAAGATACAGTTACACTCAGTCAGAGAAGAAGTGATGAAATACCAGTAGGAACAACAATGGCCTTCTTATTTGAAGTCCTGCTGGAGTTAATAGGTTACACCACTCTTCTTTACCCCCACACTGGGATGTTGTGTGGTCTTGTATACAGCTGAAGTGGCCACTTTGCCTCCTGCCCTGCCAGCTTGATTCTGTTTTGTGAACTGATGCAGAGCCCAACTCTGGTGGGTGAAGACGCTCTCCCACCCCACTGGTGAGATCACCAGCACCTGTGGAAACCAAGTGCATTTTTCTTACTCTGCGATGTTATCTTGCTGTGAAATTATTGTGGATTCAAAAAAATAATCAGAAATTAAATTTAACATCCTGTGACTACTGAGAGCTTTCTGTGAAAACAGAAAAGAAAGTTTATTACAATTTCTGCGACACAGAAATTGGGATATCCTCACATAGTATTGTAGGTGGACAAGTTTGCATGTAGCTTGAGAACTAGATTAACAAGTGAAAACTCTAAATTAAAATAAGTTAAATCCTAGAGTTTTTAGTTAAAAAAAAAAAAAAACAGCAAAAAACTGTCTCATGAAAATTAGCACAAGTTTTGTGTGAACAAGAAACTAAGGACCTAATCGCATTGTCCAGGTCATTGCAGTGTTCAGATGTTTTTTCTATATGACATGCCACTCTGCAGAAGAAAAGAAAAAGGTTCTAAGATTTCTCTCACAGTTTTAAAACTTGAGAC
This sequence comes from Tragopan temminckii, assembly GCA_028571105.1. Taxonomy (NCBI): domain Eukaryota; kingdom Metazoa; phylum Chordata; class Aves; order Galliformes; family Phasianidae; genus Tragopan; species Tragopan temminckii. The sequence continues at coordinate 16,420 of JAOWBP010076155.1, forward strand.
TGTACTAAAAGTGTGCTGCAGTCCTCAGGATTTCAGCACAGGGAGGTTAACAGACTGCACAAGTCAGTAGTACCAGGCAATGTTAAGTTCAAAAGGGCAGTGGAAGCAATACTGAGGCAGCCTTGAGGGTTTGCCCTGATGGCTTAGGAAGGTCGATACTACGACAGAAAGGGCAAGCTGCCATGAAGCAGGAGGCAGTATCTGAGAAAATGATCCCATTGTCATGCTCAGTTTTCTGATCTTCATTTTCAATCCTTTTTCTCCAAGCACATAAAGAAGCCAGACTATGTGACGACAGGCATTGTACCAGACTGGGGAGACGACATAGAAATTAAGAATGAAGATCAGATTCAAGGGCTTCGTCAGGCTTGTCAATTGGCCCGTCATGTCCTGCTTCTGGCTGGAAGGGGCTTAAAGGTAATAATTACGTAAGTCCCCAAACAGCTTGAATGTCTTTTATGCTTTCACTTACTTTTTTTCCTATTTTTTTTTTCTTTTGCTGTCCTTATTGTGCATCCTACTGTAACGTAAACATTGAAAAAGGACTTGTTAACTTCTGATTCACTTCCTGATATACCTACTTAACTATTTCTATATTTTAAATCTATGCAGTCTGAGCTGCTGGCTTGGGTGCAGTCTCTGTAATCTTCCCTCTGTTCGGACTATGCCAGATCGAATGAGTTTCCCAGAAGGCCCTTGATACTTTTTTTTTTCCTATTATGTTATGGCCAATCTTCTTCATATATTCTGCTCTTTGACTCTGCATGTGTGCAAGGCCAAGGGGCCAAGCTGCTGCCTCTCTTCCCGTTTGTCCTTCAACTCCTGCTGTCCTGCAGGGTTGGCACAGCACAAGTCTTTGAACTGCTGTCGGAAAAAAACAGCTGCCAAGCTCCACACTATTTTCCAGAGTGCATTGGTAATAAAACCTCAAGGTTTCCAGTAATGTTTCTACGGTATGCTTTTTGGGATACCTCTCAAGAATAAATATGCTGGGAGGAGCCTACTACAAGTTTTTGCAGATGAAGGAGTGATTTTTCACCTTACCTTGATATTTCGTGTAATAGCATACTGAATGGGGTGAAATGGGCGAATAGCTATGAGATGCAGAGATAGATGGAGACTGTAAGTCAATGTCATTTACTTAAAAAGGGAAAAACATATCAGTTTACCACGCATTTTTCTTTCTGTTCTCATCGCACTGTCCCAGAGATTTAGTTCCGGAGCTGGGGTGGCCAGTAACAAAATGCCTGAGGCTTTAATTTTACTGATATGCAGGTTTAACGTTTTACGTGCAATTATTTCCTGGTACAGTAAAACTTGCTTCTGTAAAGTTAGGGACATGTGCATGTATCTGAAGAATCAGGACTCTACCTCAAGAGTGCAACGTGGAAATTATGAACGAGAGCAGATTTTCAATAATACTGTGTTACCATACATGTTTTTTATTGTGCATAAAATGCATTTATATGGAGCACAATATAGTTTAGGATGAAGTTGATACTGCAAACAGTACATTATAGCAAGAAGCTTCTACATACACATAACAATCCTAGGAGAGAAGGAGAGTGAGAGGAATGATGACCAGGAGCTGGCATAAGCTGGGAGGGAGGGAAGTGGCACTCAGAGCAGAGACGCTGCCCAGGCCAGCTCCGCTTTGTACTAGAAGTGTTTCTTCAAGGCTACTCTGAATGGAAGCATGTCCGAGGGCCTCCCTTCATCAGCAGGGAGTGTCTTTGTGCAACCAGTTTGTACCCATCTGTTCTCATGCCAGTCCTGCTCTTTAATTTAAGCTGCTTCCTGCCTTTCCTTGAGTCCATTCCCTTCACGAAGTGATTAGAACTCCTACAGCTTTCAGGGTGCTGGCGAAAGCAAACTAAGCTCTTTTAGGCTGGCCTTGGAAAGGAGACTCTGCATTCCAGTTTTATCTGAAGAGCCCCATCTCTCCACCTGTTTCTGCTTTCCTGCTGAACCTACCTTGCACGCAGTCCTCCATGCAAGCTTGTGTCAACGCTGTGATCTGCCAGCAGTAATGTCCCCAGTGTGACAACAGTGGCGTCACAACATTTGGATACAGAGGCACCATGGACTGAGCATGTGTTCTTGCTGTTGCCATTTACTTCCCATTCGACTTCAAAATAGCATGTGGTGTTATATATGATAGCACTTCCTAGGTTTGGGGAAGAGATTTGGGAATAGAACAGCACATTCTATGACATGGCAATACTTTTTTGGATACAGTCACATTGCCTAGCCAACTGTAAGGGATGTGGTGCACTGTAGGTGCAAGTAAAACAGGTAGTGCTAAAAGCAGAACTTTTCATAGCACCTAAATCTCCTACACAGGCAGCACAGACTTGTCCACTGGACATCCAAAAGCTGCCCTGAATTCCTTGGGCAGGGGCAGCACCCAGTGTGGTGCACTGTGCTTCCATCTGCCTGTTTGCTGCAGGTGGTATATGGGTGAGCGAAAGCAGGAGCAACAAAGCTGCATGGAGCCAGAACTGCTGGCTGCAGCACTGGGCATAGATGGTATGCAGAAGCTGCGGCCATCACAGCTGCTGCAGAGCAGGGCAGCTACTCGGGAACCCCAAATTGCATATTGGGTGTTGCCGTCACTGTTCATCTGCCCAGCCATGCTTCTATGCTGAGCAAGATGCAGGCTGAGCAAATAGACCCAGCTTTATCCTCAGCACAGGACACAAGTGTGCTCCCTTGTATTCTCTGTATGTGATTGCTGAATATTTCAGCATACGGTTATGTATACCTTCTGTGCCGCAGCCTACCTGCGTTCCACGTGTTAGTGAAATGTCCTTAGAAATCATAGCTGCTGTAATGTGTGTGTATGAAGTATGATTTTCAAAGGCTCAAAACTCATTCAAATCAAAATCAATTTGCGCAGGAACCCTCAAAGGCACTTCTTCCCAATGAGGGAGGTTTCCCTACCAAATCTCAAATTTCAGCTCTAACCGTTTCAAGACGGAGTTGATCCCAAAGAAAAGCTAGAAGAACAGTATTTTAAGCATGTTTGTTTTCCATCCCACAGATTCTCAGAAAATGGCTGAATAATTTATGAGGTTTTTTTAATATGTAAAATCATGAGAAGAAGATGAATTAGAAAGCATCAAGCGTAGAAGTGTACATTCCAAAAAATGATGGATAAGTGCGTGTAGATTCACTGTGACCATCCAACCTATGGCAACTTAAAGTAAAATATCTTCAAGATATGAACTCAAATATTTAGATCTTCTACAACACGAAGGAATACTCAGAGAACTATTTCATAAAATGTGCAAGTGCATAATGACATATGGACCAGGCAGTGATATCCTTTATTTACAAATAAAAGTGGAAAGTAGTATGTTTCAAATGACTGGAAGCATGAAAACCATTTCTGTAGCAGCTACTGAAACAAGAGGCCGTGGAAAATCGGTGTCTCTGAGAGCAAATGTGGAAAAAAGGAGTGGAAGGAAGTAGAGCATGTTTTAGTTTTTTTAAAGAACCTTTGAGTGCTTGTTTCTACTGCATCCTTGGTTTAAAACGTTGTTCTCTTTAAAAAATAGTCCAGTATGTCAATAAAGCATATTGGACAGCTTCATGTGTTGTATCAAAGCAGTGAATTTGAAACACCCAAGACTTCATCAAAACGTTTGGCTGCAATCACATTCGGTAAATATGAGAAACTAGCTTTGCTTTTTTAAGAGAATGTTATTTTTGATATTTCAGGTTGGCATGACAACTGAAGAAATAGATTCCATTGTTCATCATGAAATAATCAGACAGAATGCCTATCCTTCACCTCTGGGCTATGGAGGTTTTCCAAAATCTGTTTGTACTTCTGTAAACAACGTGGTATGTCATGGTATTCCTGACAGGTATTTCCCCAGTGATTTACATTTTACCACCAGGAATGAAAATGTTGAACTGAAATTAATAAATTGTGTTTAATATTGAACATATTTCAGCTTAACTATATATCACATGTAGATGTATTGCAGATGCATATCATGTTACCATACAATGCTGATAGATGCTATAGATGTGTATTTGAAGTAGAAAAGCAATAATATTATCCTGTTTATCCAGATACTGGGAAAAAAAAAACAGCATAGTGCCTTTAGAGTTTAGTGCATGGAAAATAATAATAAAAAAAAAACAGTACAGAGAATAATTCTGAATTTTTTTCGCCAGTGAAATAAGTGTAGGGTAAGGAATAAATATATTTGAATTTATGTGTTTTTTTATTATCATCATTTGCAACACATTCAGCTGCTCACAAAGTAAAATACAAACCCCAGTGAGAGAAAAAGAATAAACATAATAGTGGATTTTTCAGATGTTGATATATTTTCCCGCTAGTTGTTTCTCATTATTTTATATTCAGCTACACTTGTTCTCAAAGTAGTCAGAGCTGAACATTAAAAACGGTTATTCTGTTTTCCTCTGCCTTCCTCCGTCACGAAATATCTACCCTCTGATTTTTATGTATGTGTCATTAGGTGTTTATTCTTATGTTCCCTTTGTTGGGAACCGTCTGTCACCATTATTTTTCTCCTTTCTGTTTTTGTTTCAGTCGACCTCTTCAGGATGGAGATATTATCAACATTGATGTCACAGTGAGTAATTCATATAAAAAATAGTCTTTGATCAACTTTAGAGTTCCTGGTAGCAACAGGAAGAATAGTGGATGGGAGATGGGGAGCGCACAGATGGATGTGCTGTTTACTTCTGAGGCAAGGCACAAGCAGCTGGTTTCCTTTTTTGTTTTTAACTGTGTGTATTCCAGCTAGACCCAGGCCTGACTTGAATTTAGGACTGGAATCAGATGCACTGAGATCAATGTTGGCCTAAGTGAAATGTCAACCCAATCCTGCTATGTGTCATGTTTCTGAGAAGGTGTAATTGTTATTGATCCACTGTGTAGTTAATGCAGAGCACCGCAGTACTGGGCAGCAGCTGAAGATAGATATGTATGAGATGAGCTAACATGAAGAAAGCCAGCATTTTTCCTTCACTCTGCCAAGATTGATCTTCCTCTTCCTGCTGATTTTGAGTGGGGCCTGTCATTATCTTACTCTGTCATTAGAGGCTACATTGGCCTGTGTATGTCAGTCTATTTGGACAGCAACTCTTTTGCTAGCAGTGTTCCCTACATTTATTAAAATCCCCGAAGGTAGTGTTGTGTTCCATTTCTGGTATAAAAGCCCTGAACCTTTTGCACAGAAACAGAAATAGTGTGATATAACCGTGACTTAATATTTCCAGAGAATGGTCAATTACAGCTGCTTAAATAAACACCGGCTGTATTTTTGTGGGAGCAGGAAAACACAGAAACTGGGAACTTAATTCTCGTTTCATATAGGCAGCACAGTGTATTTGTGTCTTGCAGAAGCTTTTTGTCTTTTCATTGCACATGCTTTTATTTTCCCAAAGTGGTGTTTATTTTTAATACAGACACAGATGTCGTTCAAATTCTGCCTTTATTTTCCAATATGTGACATACAAAGGAATACCATAGGGATGAGATTTTTTAATCATTAAAAAACTCTTGATAACTTAATACTGTTTTTCTTGGGCCCAAATTTCATACCAGTAGAAGTGAAGAAATCTCAGTTGGACTTACCTCCGAGCATGAGATTCCAGCTTTTAAATCACTTTTCCTACGAACATTGGGTCACTGACCTTTTCCCATGGTATACGTCTGATCCAGAACTGTGTTGTTCTGGGGGTTTTTTTCCTTGTCATTTCTTCCCCATCTCCATACTTTCTAATTGTAGAATTCTGACTGCCAGCTTCACACGGTGTAGTCTTTCTTTTTTGCAGTACATTTTGGACCTAATTTTCTACTGTGGTGAACTGATGTAGCTTTGCTCATTTTACTAGACCAAATCAGCTTGCAACAGCCAAGGATTTAACATCTCATTTCTCTGTAACTCATTAAGGTTCATTTGTTGTTGTTTTTTTGTTGCTGCTATTTCATCTGTCAGGATAATATTAACAACTCCTTAGATTTAGAAAAAAACACAACTGATCAGATTCATGTCACAGATCACGATATACTAACCCAGATATTTTTGTATTAACATGGAGTATGCATCTTTTCCACCCCGCTTGACAAAAGACATACAGCCAAATATTAGTGGTCTTTTGGAAAATATATTCTTACTGTGTTCTGTTTACCCTCAAAAAACAAAATAAATCTCAAAGTTCCCATGAATGTGAAAATTCCTGCAAGGGTAGGAATTGCTAATTGTCTTTGAAAACATTTTATATTGTATGAAACTGAACTGTGCTGTGTTTGAGAACTGTTCAGTTCCAAACAATTTAAGGAAGAAATATTACTTTGCAGCATTGCTAATTGATCTTTTAATTTATTTTTAATGAGCAGAATTGGGATGTTTCACAGGGGAACGGTGTAAAAATCAAAGTAAATATGCCACAACAAATTGTTTATAATTGCATACAGGTTCTATAAAATGATTAAATAATATTCTGGTTATTAACTATAAACACTTTGCACGACATACAAATTATTTGAAGAAAAAATCTATTTTTGCGCAATTAAGATGGTAGAATTTCATAGGTGAAATACAAATTTTATTGGCTTCATCGTGTAGCCTTTAGAATGTATTTAAGTGTAGGAACAGAAGCATTATGCATCGGTGAACTGTCAGCGTTGCACAATTTCCAGCCAGCTATTGGCAGGTAAAGCTTCTTGCAACTCAAATCTTTCATTGACTTTTAAGGAATTAGTGTGTTACAGTTGCTGTGGTTGTAGTTTATTAATGTTAAAAATACATAATTGCAGTTGATGGCCAGCAGTAAATGCAATTATTTTTAAGCTCTGCTGTGTTTTAAATCTGTACTCATTTCTCCAGGATGATGAAGTGTAATGTTTTTGTTTGGTTTTTAAGTGCCGTACTTGCTAGAGCTACAACTGAACTCATTTGGCTTACATATGAACCAGCTAGAGTGAAACCTCTCCAGCAGGCATTAGATTGTAAAAGCAGATCTAGCAGCAGCTCCAGCTGGCAGAGGGAGGTGTGCGCCCGGAGGACTGCAAAGTTGGATCCTCGCTGCCATTCACTGTCCTGTGCAGTGCTGCGCACCGGCAGCTGCCTGCATTTTCTTTACATCTCCCCCCCAACACAAACCTGGCCCTGAGATAAACCGTCTGTAGCCAATTTATTTTTTTTTCCATTTGCAATTGACCAAAAGGAATGCGAGTCTGTGTCTTTCACAAATAGCTTGCGAGTGGCAAAAGTTCAGTGCTTCAGTCTTGGTGAGTCATTAGTCCCAGGAGGATAGTTGCCCACTGTTTGCGGAAAAAAATGTTTTAGAAGATCAAAACTGTGCCTCATTACAATTTGTCTTTTGGTAGGGAAATTTGGCTTGCTCCCACAGTTGTGTCCCTCCTGCCATACTGCAGAGCTGCAAAACCCCTTTCCACACGGTGCTGCAGAGCTCTGCCCGAGAGGGAATTTCAGGAGAGCTGAGGCTTTGAGCCTGTGAAATGACAAACAAACAAAAAACAAACAGAAAGCCAGCTGGTCGTTAGTACAACAGGTCGCTGCACCTTCTGCCTGAGCAGAACCCCACCGTACTGGCATGGGGACGTTCCCTGTGGAGGGATGGTTCTCCCAACCATTGCTGATGGGCTGGCAGCTCTCCCCATCCCAGCCCAGGGACCCCCTTGGCACTGAGTGTCTGCGTGGCCCCCTCCTAGCTTCTGGCATGCTCCTGTCCCCTACCTGAGCAGCGTCACCCATGTCTCCTCCTGTGCTTTGCTAGGCGGCCGCACACAACTTCTGCATTTGTCAAGTTTTTAATTGGCAACCCTTATGCACCTTGCAGTCTTTCGTGCTTTTTTTTTCCCTCCCTCCAGTGTTTTGCTTTTCCAGTCTCATTCTCGCACGTGCAGCCTACCAGTGACCTATCTGTTGCAGTACATAGCTCATTCCTAGAAAGAATGGATTTAGTTTAGATGATCTGTTTCTGGATGCGAAACAAGAAACTGTCTTTACATTTCTGCATGTGTTTAGGTGTATTACAATGGCTACCATGGTGACACTTCTGAAACCTTTTTGGTGGGCAGTGTGGATAAATCTGGTCAAAAGTTAGTGGAGGTTGCCAGGAAATGTAGAGATGAAGCAATTGCAGCTTGCAGACCAGGGGCTCCCTTCTCTGTAATTGGAAACACAATCAGGTAAGCCTTATATTGACAAGTAAAGGGAGGGCTGGCAAGTGGGACAAAGGTTATTGGAGGTTTGGTATAAAGCTGATGACATGTTTTATGATTCAAAACCATCATTTCAGTCTGATATCAGTATGTGAACTGCCAAGCTATAATGTTGTTCCTTGGGTAAGAGGAATTTTTTTTTTTTT
>JAOWBP010076199.1:0-29296 GCA_028571105.1 Tragopan temminckii
CCTGGACGCCTACTTGTGCGACCTGGTGTAGGGAACCTGCTTTGGCAGGGGGGTTGGACTCTATGATCTCTGAGGTCCCTTCCAACCCCTACAATTCTGTGATTCCGTGATTCTGTGATTCTGGATTGGTGAATGGAGTTGTGGCTGCTGAGACGACCAACCAATGTCAACCAAGCCTCCATCCTCACCCAAGTCCAAGAAAATAAGACAACGACCTTCATCAGAAAGACCACTGAGATACACGTGTGTAAAAGAGCTGAGACTTGGGGTGAGGGGTGGGGCTGTTAATCATTTTGGGGACTCATTGTAGTAACCCAGCCTTTTCTTGGACATCTAATGCATATGTAAGCAGTTGCTCTTTAAATATGTGCCTTTCTTGCCCTCTGGTATGCAGGCTAGGTGGAAATAGCCTCCCTGCATCCAGCATTTGTGCAGCGCTGATTAAACATACCTGCTCTATACGATTCTGTGTTTAGAGTTTAATTTCCGCATGTCACTGTGACAATGTGGCAGAAGCTGCTTTAATCAGTTACTTGGTAGAGAAGTATCTAGCACCCCAAAACACTGGATTTGCTCTCCTGTAGCATCTCATGACCTTCCATATATACATACATAAAACACACACCCATCAGATATTAAAAAAATACACACACATCTGTACATACGATAAACAGGCTCACAGATGTAATTCATTCCACTCCCAACCCTAAAAGCTTATTCGTTTTGCATTTGGAGCAATACTGAAAAATACTCATCGGGAGAAGGGAAAAATTACCAGTTACTGCCAAGAACAGGTCATGCATCTTTTATTTAGTTTTACCTTTTTGGTAAGCAACAGGGTTTTCTTTCAGTCAGTCCCTTTACATACTTTGACAGTACAGATTGCAGTGAGTTTGATGGAGATCTTGCAACATTAGAAAACTTCTCAATATACATCCATTAAAGCAACAGCTTGTAGGTCAGAATGAGTGCTAGTGTCAAATCTGCGCACTGCACCCCTGGTATACAAAGCAGCATTGCAGCAGCACAAGGATGCCCAGGCAGGGCAAAGTACAGTGTGTTTTACATAGTGCAATCACTTTTAGAGGAAAAACTCTAGGAAGGCCACATCTACTTATTTTTTAATCCTGTCATGTTTACAAATGAGGGGGGTAGAAATCAAGCCTCTGACTGAATTAACTGTTGTACAGGTAGGTTCTGTGTATAGGCACGTGCTTTAGAGAGGAGCTCTGAATCTCTTCTGTAACCACGAGAAAGACATATTGCTTTGTGATTCAGACAGTAGTAAACCATCTCTAACCTTCCTAACACTCGGCCAGAGCTGTCGAGCCAGCTGTTTTTAGAGTTCCTAGAATATGCTCTTCCCTCTAGTGTAAATCCCCAATAAACAAAGTCAGGCTGCTATTGACAATTAGTACGGTTCTCCTTACAGCCACATGAGGCATTGCCTTCACATACTCCAGTCCGCAGTGAAAAATCAGATTACCAGAGACCTGGAGACTCTTGTTTTCTGTAACTGTCACTCCAACCAAATACGAAAAAACCCAAGTCAGACAACGAACTGCTACAGCAAAGCATCACTGGTAATATTCATCTAATACAAAATAAATGAGCGCTCATGACAATACACGTCATGGCAAGCAAATCTGTAAAGATACCATAAAGTGATTTGCCCAGTAAAGTTTTAAAATATACACTGTGCTCAATAGTTCAAGCTACACGTAAACAAAGAGCAGCTCCCTGCAACAAGGTGTAAATCAAAGTGTTATAGCACCAGCTCCCAGCACCAAGAAGTTGCTCGCTGACCAGCCCTAGTGTACAATGCATTAGTGCTCGCTGAGGGTTCTGCTACACAAGAGCCACAGTGGGACAGCTCTGCCCACTTTTGCAGACATTTTCTTACCAGATGGGTAAAAACTACATTCCTCCCTTCCCATGGACAAAGCCAGACAACTGGATATTACAGTACCAGAAAATACTGAATGGGAAATGGCACCTGAGGGAAAAGTAGGTACTGTATACCTAACTCTGAATAAATGGACGTGGAGAAAAGGTGATGTTATCTGCACAATTCTCATCCTAACAGATCTTCTCTGAAAGGAGCTCCACGGCTTGTAAAAAAAGAAACAAGCTTTCCTGTGCTGGAAACCATGGACATGGTGATACCCACAACAATGATTTTATTTCACCATCAGCAAAGCATTTATCCCCAAAAAACTGTACACATGCAGCTGGCCAGGTTGTGGTGCAGCGCTAACTTTATGCTATGAAAAGTCTGTTGCTGTAGTGGTCAGGTTTGTCTTTCATCTGAGGAGGGCAACAAGGGACAGGCAGCATGGCCACATTATCAAATAGCAACTTTACTCCACTTTAATGCAGATATAATCTTTCTTCTTAAGTGCAAATTAAAAAGTATTTGCTAGAAACCAGCATCACTTGGGCTGCTGAGAAACAACATACAACTCAGTTCCTTACAAATACTGACAATTCTAAATCAGTACAGGTTTCCAAAGCAAGAACAGAGTTACGAACATGAAGGGGAAAAAATATTACCACTATTTAAAAATATCATTGCAAACTTCGAACACTCTTCAAAAACATATCTAGAAAAGATTGTTTTCCCTTTTTATTTTTTTTTCTTTTCCTGCAGTTGAGGAGTGTCCATGCAAAACAATTTTGAGAAGAGCAGTGTTCTACCTGGGCACCAAAGAGGCCCAATTTTGTCCCACACAGCTCAGTAAAGTGCTCTCTTGTGCATCCTTTGAGAAAGTTCTCATTAAAGTTTGGGAGGCCGAGGTTACAGCTGGGGAAGGCAAAGCCTCGGTCAATCCATTCTGAGGTCAGAGAAGAAGGAGAGAAGCTAACAGTACTCTGCCTTTCATAGCTCATGGACAAGAGGCTGCAAGGGAGGAGCAAATAGGAGAAGCAGAGGTGGGTGCCAGATGAAATGCTGCCCCTGGAAGCCACAGGAGTTCAACGCAGACTTCAGGGGCAGCGTTTCATTCTTCACAGGTAATGAACACTAGCCCTACTGTAGAGTCTCAATGACACCAGGTAACAGATCTCCACACACGACATAAGTGAAGCTTTTCACTTCCTGTGCTGGTGGTTTTTCAGTAATTGCTTTGTAGGACAATGGGGATCTGAGTAACATTCTTTTGCTGACTGAAAGGGAAATAAAAGCATCTTGCCCTCAACATTTTTTTATGTTTACGCACACTTAGAAACATTCTAGGGCAGATCATTAAGAGGTATTTACTGACAAAATAGTAACTAATAGTAAGCTCAAAAGAGTAAAAGTAACATTAATGGGGAACAGAACTTAAGGCATTTTTTATTTTGGCCAGGAATGATGCATGCTACAGAGTAATCTTCATTTTCCCACTTGGTTTTCAGACCACTGCACTTTTTTTTTTGTTTTACATGGCACTTCGTAATTTATGTTTTTACAATTTAGTTTAGATTTTCAAGTGTTTTCTTCAATACAAATGCCTTCTCCTGTAACTCAGGTCTGCTGTCTGATGCCATTGTAGATAACGAGTGGATGAGGTGCTCTCTGCTTTCTGGTTTCAGACTTTCCCACTGTTCAGACTCTGTGCAGAAAGAGAACGACACCAGACATGAATACTGGCATGCCAGAAGTCCACACCAACAAACAGTCCCCAACCCCACACAGACTGAAGGAGCACTTGATTACATGACACTCACAGTGACCATGCTTTGTCCAGCCTGAACAGTCTACTTTAGATCCAAATTTATCCACAATTGCTTCAAACTGTCTTCAAGTTTTCCCACTCAACAAACAGCTGACTGGGAAAAATCTAAGTAAGTCCCGTACACCACTAAATCTCCCAGAACAGAAGGTAATTCTCTCTCTCCTCTTCCAGGTCACACAGTCACGCGCTTTTCTTTACCCGACAGCAATTCTCCCACGTGGCAAGAACAGAGTCTCACCTTGCAGTCTGGTGAGCAGTAGCTGTATCACAGACAAAGCTTCTGTTCTGACAGAGGTGTAGCTTTTGTTTTCTAAGGGATTTAAAAACAGAAACGACAAAAACAACTGAACTCAGAGCCAAAGGAACACCAGCTGTACACAGAGCAGTCACCACCACAGTCTGAAGACTGCTCATAGCATAGCTCATTCACACTGCCAGACTGCAGCGCTACCCTATCAGACACCTCTGAGTGGCAGAAGGTGACCAGGGAGAGGCTAACAGGTCCCTAGGCCCTGTGTATCACCCTCCCATTAACACAGGTCTACTGCTCCTTGCACGGCAGCAAGGATCAAATATCTGCAATTTGATGATAAACAACCTCTGTGCATCACAGACTTTTCCTTTGCTGAATTTTAAGGGCTATAAATCACCCAAATTTTAACAAACAGTATTTTAGTGATGGTACACAAGCACAAGAGGAATTAACTTCCCCGAGAACAGCATCTTGTACTACACCATTTTCAGCAGCTACCACAGAGCAAGGCAGGATGAGGTGCTGTCTCTGGCAGCCTATGCTTATTCTGCACTTTCTCTGCTACAGCAACCAAAGGAGAAATATATTAACATGCAATTCACTATCAACCTTAAGCTATGCAACATCCACTTACCTAAAGAATGGGTGATAGACGAACACGTTTCCAACAGTATTTCTGTCAATGCTGCAGGGTCTGCATGCTCCTCCTCAAACAACATCAACCTGTCAAATGCAGAACCAGTCACTCTGTATCACTAGGACAGAGATCTGCTCTACCTTCCTCTGAGAATAACTGCATGTCTTTCATAACGTAACAGTTTGAAGCAGAAAAGAAATGTAACTGAAGCGAATGGCAGAAATGAGAATTACCTCTGAAAGTAGGCGTTCATGGCTTGCAGCACTCCGAGCTGCACTTTCCACGTGCTAAGTTTCAGACGGTCACACATTAACTTGCAAAACTCCTGGCGATAGCAACCTACAGAAGAATTAAGGAATTATGTTACTGTTGGTCACGACAGGGAAAGGCAGACAGAATCACTTCCTGCTATCCTGTACTCAAGTTACATCACCCTAGACTTGTAGCATAGGATCAAGTCAACACTGCAACAAATGGTTCCAGAAACCTTCACCCACCAAGGCAGGGCATCACACTCATTAAGAAACACTGGAAGAAAAGCAGTTTCTTTCTGCCCCACTAAAAAAAGCACCCTGTTTTTTTTCCCCAACATATCCACAAATCTTCTCAAAAGCTTCCCCACAGCAAATACAATTTCTAGGTCCCTCTCTCCTCCCCCTCCTCCTTTGAAGGGGAGGGATTTCAAAGCTCAGTGTCAGATGACTCACGCTGCGTCTCCGGGCTCTTTGGCCAGGCTTTGCCCAGGGTCTCGAAGGCACAGAGCAGGGACTCCATCTGCACCTCCCTCTCTCTCGCATCCTCATCTTCTTCGTCAAGCTTTGGTAAACTTGCACCCACATTCTCAACAGAATTCTGCAGAGGTGAGGAAGCCATGACAGATAGGGAACAAGGGCAGGCTGATCACATACTTCAGTTCAACTAATCTTCCCTTACAGCCAGACCCTCCACCCAGCCACAATCCCCATATGGCCCCCTTGGCTACCAGCGGCTCCAGAACTGCTGGCAATCTGCAGAAGTGCATGGAAAGCCTTCATGGCCCTATACCCAAACAACTCTTGGCGCTGAGAGTCTGAATCACAGAGCTGTAAAGCACTAAGAAAGCTCAAGGGAAGCACTTTATACAGCTTCCTAGGAGTGCCCTGCTACCTGTAGAGCAGCCAGGAAATTAACTTTTTAATGCAGTACTGATACAATGCTGGATGCTACAGGACAGACTCTGCCTAGGGGATTACTGGGCTACTTTAGAATTTGGGGAGCACAGCTACAACCTTCCCAGGGCTCACAAAGTCTGGTAGTCAGCCCTAACAAGGATCTAGCTGAGTGCTGTGTCCTCCTCATACTGCCTTCTCTGTAGAAATTTGGCATGCCTTTAACCTCATCAGCCTGACCATTTGCTACTCAGTTGTTTTGAAAGAGAGAAATTCCAAGAAGCTGAACCATCACCTTCTTTATCATGGGGAAGATGATATCTGCCAGCTCCTGGAACCGGTCTTCCTTTGTTGCCTGCAGCACTGCAGCCATGCAGCTTAGTGCCACCATCTTGTACTTCAGGTTCTCTTTCCGACACTCCTTCAGTACAGCCTGGACAACATCACTGACACTGGGCTGGCCAGGCACCGACTTCTGCAACTCTGCACTGCAACACCAATGCACACAGAGATGCATTAGACTCATATTAGCCCCAAACACAACTTTTTCCAGAGATCAGAAGCAATTCCCACATTAAGGCATTGGGCTGCCTACCAACAGTAACTAAAGCTACATTCCCACATTCTTTTTTGCTGTTACCCTGTCTGTCCTGCCTGAGTTTCCTTCCTGCTTTTCCATATACATTTTCAATGCACTCTTCTTCCCCCTTCTTCTTCCTCTTTCTCTCTTTTCCCCTTTAAGGTGCTAATCCTTCCCCTTAGTCTCTTTTTTCTTTTTAGCAATTCTGGCCTTTCAACATCTTCCTCTTTGCCCTAAATCAACTGTTAGCTCCTTGTGAAGCACCGTTTGTGCCTTTCAGCCCTCACCACTGACCACATACAGACAGAAGGAGTGGAGAGAAACTCCCCACATACTGATGCTGTTCAGAACTCGCAGAAGAGCAGGGAGACGCAGAGTCTTCCATGCACCACAACCCTGTGTGGGAACCACCTCTTTGACATCCCAGATCCCAAGGGTACTAGTTTTTTCAAGATACTCACTTGCAGGCAGAAACGACACTGGTGATAGCCTTTAACAGCTCCTCCTGCAGTAAAAAAAATAGATATCACTGAGAAACACTTCATAGCCAAACAGTGCGGTCCTGCTGTGCAAAAATGTCCCTTGCACTTTGCCAGAGGTACTGGGGACACACATCTGTGATTCAAGCCTAAAGAAGCAACATCTTGCACCTTACACTTCTCCTATGCTGCTGTAGAGGCCGCAGAGGCCTTGCACTGAACAGCAGTGTAAATGGGCCTTTCTGCACCTCTGAACATAAGCTCGTCCCGCTTAAAGATAGAATATGGTGCAGCAGAACTCTAAAGTTGCAAACAATACTAAACTGGGAGGAGCTGCTGACTCCCACCACAGTTGAGAGATGTTGCAGAGATACTGATAAATGGGGGTGCTGGGCAATCACCAACCACACGAGAATTAATAAGCACTGGATTCTGCACTAAGTGCAGGACAAACACTAGGCTCCCTAAACCTGATTTCCTGTATGTTGTCCTCTGTAACAAAGAATACTGAACTTCCTTCTTCAAGACCGAGTGCTGGACTAACACTTACAAGGTGAGAGTTCCTTTTTACCTTTCCAATCCATGTTCTCCCTGGCAGGCCCTGCAGCAGTGCAGACAGCACTATTCCCAGATGTGGAGGTACAAGGGAGCCAGTCTGTTTGGCAATTGATGCCATGGCAGCTGCTCCCTGAGCTTTCATCTTCCAGGACTGGGACTGCAAAGCCTTCTGTGTAATGGCTATCAGCTCCTGCATATACAGCCTGATGCCACCCTGAGTACCTGCATAACAAACAAAATAAAACCATAATTTTGTCAAAGAATGAACAAATATCTCATCTTACTTTAAAAAAATAAAAATAAAAAAATAGCGGAGTAGGCAATTAAAGATTCCTGTAGGTTTTTTTCTTGTTTTGTTTTACAGAAACAGTATACTGGTAATTCCTACTTCAGGCAGTGCAGCAAAGAATTCTTTCCAAGTTTATTGAAGACTGGTTCCGTCTTCTCAATAAATCTTCTTGCAAACAAAATTTTTAGACTTTCGTACCTACATAAAAAGCTTTCCACGTGGCAGACACTATGCACTGTGTCAGTTCATTTCACATTCACAGAAAGGCAACTGGAAAACCCTTCAGCCCTTTCTTTTACTGACTAGATCTGAAATCACATCAGAGAAGGAACGAGCAAAATCAATTTCACCATGCATCCAGATTTTCCTCTAGAAAGCATGGCAAAACAGCCCTTGTGATCCTGTAGTTACATTCACTGAAGTAAAACCACAGACATCACCAGAGGACCAGCCAAGATCTCCAGCACCAGAGGAAGGCTGAAGTTCCCTCAAATTCAGAGTGTGCAGCAATCCCTAAAGACCATCATGGAAAGTTCCAAAGGTGTTCAGTTACCTGCAACATAAGGGTTGCATTACAGCAGCATTAAGTGCCTCACGATCATAAAATGGTTCTTCTGATTGTCTCCGTGCATCATCAGCTATCAACAATACCAATTATTTCAAATAGCCACAGAGAAGTTAACCTGCTCAAGTTCTTACAGAACATCTTCAGGACAGTAGGAAACAAAAATAAGTTTCCCACATCTCTTACCATAAGAATTTCCTATAACCAAAATGGATTTCCAGAAAGCATAGTACTTCATGACCCAATCCACTAGAAAGTTTTTGCCTCTCCTAATGCAACTTACCAGGTACATTTTCCTGCCAAACTTCCACCCACAGAGTAGAATCATCTTTTTCTCCTTTTTCTTCATCAGGAACTTCATGCATGCCAAGAAAAGCCAATGGCAACACCTGTTTGGCATGGTTCTTCACTACATCTGGACTGTAGCGTCCCACAGCATGTACAGTTAAAGCACAGCCTGTTCTGTACACAGGCTCTGAAAGAGCAAAATAAGCATGTTACAACTGGGAGGCAAGTTTTTTTTTTTACTTTGACAGCTTGGTCAGCCTCTCAATAAAGAGAGGAATACAGATCACAATGCATGAAAATTATTCAAGTAGCGAAGGCAAACATCATAATATAGAAATGTTTCTTTACCAGCTTCTGTCAGCATCAAGAATTTTTTTCTATATAATCTGTAACTGAATATCCAAGAAGAAACTAACCTTCCTTTTCCATGTACCAGCTGCTAAGCTTGTGCAGTAACTTCTCCGTGCTACTGTCCCGAGAAGTCTGTAACAGAAAAGAAACCACCCAAACAGTTGGAAAAAAAAAAAAGAAACAATAACAAGTAAAAAGACTAAAACTATCTCAAACCCCTACTCACCCGGACTAGATGTCCCATAGCAAAAGCAAAAGACTTCTGTATCACACTGTTGCGATCAGTCAGGCCAGCAAGTAAAGCACTCATAAGTTTGCCTGTTGAAAGAGTTCACTTTGTCAGATGTATCACGTTTTTATTGCTGTGACAAGAATTAGAACTGCCTGTGTTTCATTAGATCATATGCATTTACATTCTCACTCTTCACATGTTTGCTGGGTTATGCATCCATCTGTTCCATGTTTACTCAAGTGCACAGCATAATGCAGCTCTTGGTGGCAGCAAAGCTCAGCCAATGCTGATGTTTTGCCACCCTTAGCCTGCAAATCTTGACTGATAATGCTTCTCTGACATGAGCAATTTGCTGATCAACTACTGAGTTCCTTTTCTGCTTTGCAGCAAAAAGGAGTCCCTCTTTGTATTGCCAAATCACAATAAATTCTCAATGTAAAGAGAAAATTAAGATCCAGAGGACCTAAGTATTTTACGGTTCTCCTGTAGCTCAAAGTGAAAAAACAAGTGCTTACTTACAGCACTACACTAACACAAACATTGTTACTATGCTCCAAAAAGGTCTAGAGACAAATTTCCATCTGCTCCTCCTGGGCACTGGGGAACTCTCCCATCTTTTCTCTCAGCCTCTTCCAGGCTGGTGATGAATCCAACATCCCACTGATCTAGCCCAGTATCCCTATCTCACACATGACAACTTCACACAACTCTGAGGAAAATACAAAAAATGGATCATTCTTGTAATAAAAATCAAAGGTAAATAGGGAAGAAAAGCTACTTACAAAGCAGCAATCAAAAACACTTAAAACTTGAGACTAGAAACAAACCCTACCTGAATAAGGTGTTAGGTCCTGGGGACACTGTGTGGTTAGTGAGACAATTACACTGGCACATCCTCCCTAGAAGATCACAGGAGAAAACAAAAGATATGAAACTATATTAGCACCCGGTTATTGCTGTTTATACTTGCTGAGGTACATGTCTGTTAGAATCCCAGGTGTACCTTTGTGCCTAGGCCTACTCCACTTTTTATTAGTTCACACAGTCGAGGAACCAGCTCACCCAGGACAGAAACATCCAAGTACTGCAAGCTCTAGAAAAAGGGAAGAGAAAAAAAAGAAAATAATGAATGTGACAGACTTCAACTGATCTGAAGAAACCATCCTGTACCACACAGAGATTGTATTGTTCTGGGCCAGTGGAGAGATGACCCTGCTGAAATTACTGGTTACTGGAATCAATATATTCCTGCACTCAGGCTTTTTCAAAAGCTGAAAGCATTACACAAGTAAGAATTCCTTCTGGACTAGAAAAGAAGAGGTGCAAAGGGGTGCCTATCTTAGAACAAAACCAAACATCTGTCTTGGTTGCCTGAAAGCCTGAAGCAGTAGCATGGCCTGACTAGACAACAAAATGGCAATAGTCAAGCTTTTATACAGGAGAAGGCAAACAGGTAGAAAAAAACCACAAAAGTTTGAGAGATATTGTTGGTATACCTTCTAACCATTTGTATACATGATGCTTGTGAGCAAACAAGTCTCATGTTACCAGTACTGTGCAGTACTGTCTGCAGAGGGGAGATTCACCCCCTAGCAAATTCAAAGATCACGCATTAACTGGAGCTAACCTTCTCTGAGCTTCTGAGTCAGGTATCCTAACGATTTCCCCTACTGCTCAGTATGGTAAAGGGAGAAAGGAATAACCCACTGCATCACTTACAAGGATACAGTTCACCATCTCCCAGTCTGCCCCAGAACATACAAGAATAGAGAAGGCTGCTCACAAATCAGAACATTTTCATGGTACTCCAGGGAAGATGCACTATCCCATCCTTTCAGTAACAAATCTCAAGCACTGACAAGAACATCACAACTGTCCTGAAGGGGCAGAGGTATGGCCAGGAAGAGAGACAGCAGCAGCTGTTTCAGCCTGCAGGGTATCCATGAGTACACTTTTACATGGAACCTTTCATCCCCAACCACTTCACACACTATTTATAGAGAGCACTCCACCTGACACTAAAATGCATCTCCCCCTGGCACAGAGGCCCAACAGTTCCAAATGTTACTACATGCAGGAGAACTTGCTGTTATTATTTTTCTGCAAGTGAAGAGAATAGCTCTGTAGGTTGCACTTCTCCGAAAGCTTGCTCAGTGCTCACACACCCTTGCCTGCTCTCATGTCCCAGGCTGCATGAAGTGTCCAAGCAGAAAACAGGGAGTCCTTTTCTTTAGAAACAGATAAGTTGTTACCTGGAGACCAGAAAGGTCTACCAAACCCTACAGCACAGTGCCTCAGCATCAGGAACTCCTCCAGCAGCAAACTACAGTAACAAACACCAGCTACAGACAGTACTTTCATTGACAATGGTGTTTTTTTAAAACATCCCCCCATCTAAAGCACAGCCAGTGTCCAGGTGAGCTTATCTAAGGCAACACAGGGCAAGGACTAGACAGCATTTGTGTCTGTAGAACAATGACTATCATCAGCCTGAGTCTAGCTGTGCAGCTTATTTGTTGAACTGTAGGCCAGAGACGAAAAGAAATGGCAAAAAGCAAAATGCAGAATCAGCTGAGCTCTCATCCAAGTAAAAGCATTTTTAAGAAACCCTCTTCATCAAAGAGGGCAGGTTCTCAGGTGGAAAAATATTCTCTCTGATTCCGAGTGGAACGACAGCCATTTACAACTGATGGGAAGAGCAAGCTGTGACTATAGGATAAGACAAATCAGCATGTGAAAAAGATGAACACACATTCACACAAGGAGATGATAGAACAAAGCCTGAACAGAAATTCCATAAATGCTCCTACTTCCATTTCCAGCCTTCTTCTGTCATATATCTTAAACTGGTAACTTCTCGAATCAAACAATTACCATGTTAATGGTTTCCATCATGGGAGATGACTTGACAGCACTAAGTCTGGCACTATCCATTGCAGTCTAAAGAAAAGAAAAGAACAAGAAAATGTTAATTCAACCTTAAAGGCCAACATTCGGTGTAACTCACTACCTCTTAAATGCAAGCCAAAAATCCATTTCAGATATATCCAGGCAAAAAAATGATTACTTCTACAAACTGAATGTTTTCTCTTTCAGAGACAGCTGGATGTTGTAGCTGGAGTACAGGAGGTGCACTATATAATTCTGATATGATGGACAGACAAAAATGGGGAAAAAACAGAAAAGACTTACTCTGTCCTACTGTTCACTACCTTCTAGTTGACAGAAGAGCAGAATTTGCTCCCTTCCTCTGCCCACAATAAAAGTAGCTGAATTTGCTCCTGAACAGTAGGGCTCCAGTTACTTCCCCAGAAGGCTGTGACTGATTAATATGATTCTTTGAGATAGATTAAAAGGACACTACTGAAACACCCAACTCCAGCCTGTACTGCTACAGCATGCCTTCTAATTTACATTACAAGAAGTCATCATGCAATTAAACCCCTAGGAAAAGGAGTAGCAAAGTCTGACAGTACAGGTGCATTATTAGACTCTTTGCCTGTTTCACGGTTGTATATGGAGCTGAAGTGATGTTTAATTGCTTCTTAGTAAGGTTGTTCTTCACTTTCTGAAATACATGGAAATCTAGGCACTAAAAAATCCCAACACTTCCTTGTCCCACCAAAAAAAAACAAAAACAAAAAACAAAAAATGAACAAACAAACAAAAAAACACCAACAAAACAACCCAAACCTGTCCATCCAGATTCCAATGACTAAATTCCTTTAGTAACCCTTTAGCCATTCTACTTCACATTCACCTCTCAAATCTGCTACTTTCTGGTCACAAACAGAATAAATGAAATTTATATCTTTGCTATTTCTGCTCTCTTGATAATTCCCATTAATATTTGCACTTACTTTCTCCTGATCTGTTGCACAGAGGCTTAAGTAATTGAGGACCTGAGGCTCCAGTGCACTCAAGGCCTCCAGCAAGGCTGGGATAAGTTTTGGTGCATGAGGTTTCAGCATAGATCCAGCACTTTTACTGATCTTCACAAGAGTATTAATGCTAGAAGAAGAAGCAAGGGAAAAATCAACACAGAAACAGTTTTTGTTGAAAAAAAGTCTCTGGTATACTTCAATACAGTACCAAAAAATGGCCAATTTAGATCACAGGTATGCCAACATACCTGTATCTATACATTGTTCTGATCAGGTGGTAGCAGATCTTAGCCCTGAGCCTCTAAGCCATTCTATGCTTTGCAAGGAGATTGCTTAGATTAGCCAGGGTATCAAAAAGGGCAAGGAGTACTACAGATAATTGTAGGAACAAATAACATGTTTCAAAAAAGGTTCTGAGAAAAGTCAGTCAAGAGAAATCAATTGCTTCTTCCTAAGAAAAGCACAATTACAGTGTGTTCAGATCCTTCTGTACAGATCCCATTTGTCAGTCTGAAATCTTTAGATCTCCCAGGCTGCATTTTGACAGTGTTTTCAAACCTTAAAAAGGATGAAAGAAAAATTCACTGTTTGTTTAGAGCTTTCTAACCTTCCTAGGTAATCACGATCAATAAAAGAAAATTGTTTCTCAGGAGACCAGCAATGCTCCAGGTCTGAAGTAAATGAAGGAATAAATAAGGTTCCAAAGTGACAAGCATGATAAGTTCCTACATATCAAGGGACATCAAACCATTAAAATGCATAACACATATCTGAGCAATGTGAACAAATGCAGTTGCCTCTGCAATATGTGCTGTCATTACTCACATCTAGACATGAAATAAGACCTGTCTTTTCCAGGAACTATTACGGGATTTTTTTGTTTGTTTACAAGTAGATGAGATGCCACTTCTGAAAAATCTTGAGCAGAAAAAAACCCTTGAAGATCAGTTTACCACTTGTACCTGGACAAAAGAACTCTCTCCTGAGCAACGAATCTGCACATCTGCAGAAAGGTGAGATATTTCAAGGTCAAAGTGTATAACTTGTTAATATTGTTGTCTTCATTTGTTTAAATAAGATGCTTCCAAAATACACATAGAGCTCCCTGTTAGAATTCAGTGGGTTCAATATGAAGGTTGTTCGGGGGGGAAATTTGTGACTTCAAACACAAAGAACGTTCTGCAAGTCAGGTGCATAAGCTGGGTCTGTTTGGCACAAATCATAGAACCATCAAGGCTGGGAAAGACTACTAAGATCATCTAGTCCGACCATCAACCCACTCCTACCATGCCCAAATCATACATACCCTCAATCCAGCAAGTTTGAAGGCTGCAAAACTAACCTGAGAGACCGGACTTCAGCAACTGTGCTGACTATTCCTTTATCTAGGAGACAAGGGAGCAATACAGCTACTGTCTTCTGACCAGCAGCTCCTTTGGAGGGATCACACATTTTCACACAAACCTGGAGACAGATGAGAATTATTGTTACAAGTATGTACAAATTTTCTGCTTGTATTTAGTCAAAGCACCTTTTAAGACAAACAGAAGCCAAATGCAACAACACAAACTGCTTACAGTGAAACCCAAACTCTGCCACATGTTCATTCTTCACTCCAGAAAGTACTCAGACCCTAAACCA
The DNA here is from genome assembly GCA_028571105.1 of Tragopan temminckii. Taxonomy (NCBI): domain Eukaryota; kingdom Metazoa; phylum Chordata; class Aves; order Galliformes; family Phasianidae; genus Tragopan; species Tragopan temminckii. Next base: position 14,622 of record JAOWBP010076199.1, read on the forward strand.
TGTTCTTAAAGATGCTTCAGCTACAGTTAGCTTCCAGAAAAGGCAAGTTCAAAGCCATATCTAAGAGGTGCTGATCTGCACCTGAAGGGAGATGCACTACATGATCTCTCAGCTCAGGGACAGCCCTTCTCAGCCACACAGATTCAACTGTTCCACAAGTTCAGGCTGCAAATCCCATGTCAGAGAAGACTGCAATTGTAACAGCAGTGCGCTTTTCACTTTTGCCACTGAAATTGCATGCTGCATACATCACAAAAGTTATGATTTCAAACACAGTTCTTATGATCTGTTACCATTTCCACTGATTTGACCTCTTAGAAGAATATCAAACAGAACATTAAGTGATATGTGGACTATTCCCAACGTATTTTGTCAGCAATTGCACAAACAGTAAAGTTCAGACTGGACTACTTTGTTTCACACCAGGTTTTACTGGGCTTGGTCAGCTACATCTTGCTGCAGTTACAAAATGTTTCCTTAGACCTCACCAAGTGGGGAAAAGATTAGAAGAAAGAACTACCAGTTCATTATCTCCCTCCTGTGGCTGTACAGAACTTAGCACTGCATTAGCCTCAAACACCAGAACTCCACCAACGTCAACGAAAGTAACTAGGAGTATGTGGCCAAGCTTATTACAACTGCCTTTTAAGATACTGTTCTGTTTATCACTCTGTCTTATACTAGACAATTCTCCAAGATGATAGCCTGTTGTAAAAGGCCATTCCTCAAGAGATTAAAAGGAATGATTATCATTGACATCCAGAACATACATGCACCTGTGTACAAGTGACAAAATAAGATTTTTACCTTGCTTAAGGTTTTTAAGGCTAGTTCTGCTGCTTTTCGCACAGACTCCTAAAAAAAAATAATAATAACATTTTTACTAGTTTTACAGCTTCTGTATAATGTTGCACACTCACTGATAAGTATAACAATAGTTCTGTTAAGAATGTATTCATGGCTGGCACTTAGAAACTTTCAAAGAAATTTCATAGCAGCAAGTAAACAGTCAAATCAGCACTGACCTGGTGGCACATGACGCCACTACCAGTCAGACTCTCACTTTACCTGCAGTGATGAATTAACAAGTATTGAGCAAAACTCCTGTGTACTGAAACACAATCATTGGCATTGGTAATTTCTTTGGATGTTCTCAGAATAATTCTGGCCTGCCACAAACAGACTTTCTCAAAGTTTGTTTTCCAGGTAAAATTTAGGAATTGGTGTCCCATGGACCCATTCCAAAAGGCAGCATGCAGGCAGCTGATCTGTTTTGGAGGCTAGTATTTTTCATTAGCAGTAAGGCAGAACATTCTGTGCCAGTTGGTTTGAGTGTCCCAGAACATTTCTGAACACAGTGAATTTGCTAGTATAAGAGCAACTTCCTTGTTCACAGCATGGTTTGGGAAACAATCCAGCCCTGCTTTAGCTGGAAAATCTGGATGCACAGAAAACACAGGCTCTAGCATGGGAGGACCCGAGGACTTCCTATCTGCAAGGCATTTAAGCACACAAGCAGACAAAAAAAATGTTTCTATACTTGAGAACATACTTAGGAATTCTTTCATATCCAGGAAAAAAATGCTGAACCTTCAAGAGTAGCAGCAGGAATGAAAGCTAACACTTAAAAACATGAGGAAAAACATACATAATTCATTAGAGAGCGTGGAAATTTTAACTGCAAAGGGCCTGAACCTTTAGTCTGCTTAACACATAACTACTATTAGCTTCAACTCAATTTCTCAAAGAATCTCTTTTAAATACCTCCAAGTTTGATCACTACTTTCCATAGAAGATTCCAGTTCAAATTACAGTTCCATTACCTTAATGTCATCTTGCACTCTAAACAGAACTTCCCAGATTTCTGGAAGCTTGTCTATGATGTCATCCAAAGGCCTTCCTCTTAGTAGGTCATTCAGTGCAAGACAGCTGCAAACAAAGAATTTCATTTCCATCACATGGTATTTCTTTGATATGGATATACACACATTTGTAAACACAAGTAAATTATTTAAAAAAAAAAAAAAAAAAGAGAACAGTTTTACATTTCTTCTTTTCCCCAAACCCTAAATCTGTTATAAGAATCCTTTAGCAGAAGAGACAAACACCCAGCTAAACAGGTGAAATGTGAAACAGGTGACAGCAGTAAAAAAAGGCTGCTGTGGTTAAAATTGCTGTTGAAAACATTCCAGTTAGCATATTGTTTCAATTTTTTTTTCTCCAAGTACAGGATAAAAAAACCTCACAACAGTCTGAAGACTGGAACTGAAATAAAATGGAGGTTTTCAAAACAGTGTAACCATACACTAACATAAATAAAAAACATTTATTAAAAATGCTCTTCCAAGCAGCATGCTGCTGTCAAGTATGTATATAGACAGACTACCAATATTTTCCAATGTTAAGCAATACTTCAGGCCCACAGATAGCCAAAAACTTTGTATGCAGAAAGCTCCTCCTCTGGGGAATGTTGTTTAGCATTATGTCAAATTGCATGCAATAAAAATTTTCATGCTCAAAGAAGCAAATTGCTTTAAGATTTTATCACTCTTCAAGTGTGAACTCCAAGACCAGGATCTATCCTGATAGAAGGTCTTGCCCTCCTCCCACACAGACTTCTTCAGGTTAGCAGGTTTATTGTAAAGAAGAGTTCAAAGATAACTCTGTTACTGCCCCAGCAATACCTGGATTCTCTGATTCTCCACAGACTGCTGGTTAGGTTACTGATCAAATCGTCAAGAATTTCCTTCATATACTTATCAACCTATAATTGAAAAGAAAGGAATATACTTGAGACAAGCCTAGAACATGCATCTGTTGTGCACTCTGAAGAAAAATCCTAATGCACAGTATTACATGACTTCAGTCACAGCAGATGAACCAATGCTTGCCAGGGCTGGCTCTGTGCAAGTTCATTTTGACTTTGCTTTAGAAGTGCCCTTCTTTGCACTGCTTCAGGGCTTAGAGCTGCAACAGAGACCACAATGAAAAATAAAAGTTTTTCAGTCCTTTTCAACAGAACTGTTCAGATGCAGCACTAAACATGCATTACAGCAGAAGCAGTTGTACTCTGCCCAAGGATCAGTCAATGACTTCACACTGAGATTAGCCATGATATGAGAAAAAATTTGCAAACCCAGCCCCAGTTCTTTAAGATCCAGAGTAAGGGCATCTTAAGAAGTCACTTATGCCTGAAACATGCCTCGGAGGAGTTAACCTCAAACTGATGGAATAATCTCTTCCCATAGGTTTCTTCCCACTCTAGAACTGAGGAACCACATTTAGATATTCTTGCTCTAAGGGATGCATCTTCAACTATAAGTTCTTGAGAAGAACTTCTCATATGCAATATGAAAGCAGTATCACAGTGAGGAAAGATCCCACATGCAGTATAAAGTAATCTTTAAAACTGGCCACACAAAGTCTACAGTATCCTTTCACAAACAAGAGGAAGCACAAAGCCTATGTGCATTCCTCGCCTCATCCTTAGGTTCAACCATATCTTTCTTTAGGACAATGCCTAATCCCTTTCTACACACTTCCTCATTTCTTAAGATACAGCTTTCCCATAAGGATCTTTGAAACACTCCCAGGTTAGCAGGAACCCACCACTGTTGTTTCAGCACACTCACCATTGATTTGTCAGTGATCAAGGCATTCCAAATGCTGGTCATTGCTTGCCGAATGCCCAGGTTGGGGTCAAACTGGTAACGGTAAAGCCGAGGAAGAAGCTGGGGCAAAAATGGAGCTAGCTGCTCTCCAGCCTTGGCAGCTATCACATTGAAACCAAAAGCTGCTCCCTGAAATGATGACAGAAGAACATTTGGTGAAAAATTAACCAACACTTAATCATGCAACTTACATTTCTGGGGATTACTGGTTTCCACATGGCCTTATTATTTCAAACTCAAGCATTCCTTCATACTCTTTTTTTTCCCAACAGAGCACTGCTGTCAATTATGACACAGTGGAACTGATGCTCATCCATGAAGTGTCATGGAATTTCATAAGACAGCTTGAAAAGAAGCTTCTCAAAGACAGTGCAGTGGCAGCCTCTGTGACTGCACTCAGTGACTTCCTCTACATTTCCTGACTTGACATGTCAAAAGCTGCCACTTAAAACCTCAGTTATAGAACTACTTCAGAGGATAGAAAGTACTTTCTAGACTGTGACCCAGACAAGACAAACTCACAGACAGGACCACTGCTGTGATGGTGCAAGGAACCATCTAGCAAGGTCCTGCAAAGCTTGCTCCACTTCACTCTTCAGTAGAGGTGCCCCTGTGTTGAGAGAGGGAAGTCTTGAAAGACGTGCTGACTTGCCAAACACTGGATGGAAGCTAATGCTGGTGCTTGATTTCTGCACTAAGTAGCATTTCTCAGAGGCTCAAAACCTCAGGTGAGGAGCACAAAAAAGCATGAAAGGTGCAATACAGAAGATGTGGCCTACTTGGTATTTTCCACATAAAAGAGCATCAAAGGTGCTCTGCATACTCCCAGGGACTGAACAACTTCCTCCTATGCTTAGAAAAAAACAGAGAAGACAGTTGCCAAGCTAGAACTCTAAAAAGTGTACTTAAAATTCATTATGCTACTGACTTGACCTACCCCAAGAAATGGGTCCAGTAGTCTTCTGACTTTGCTAGGAGTCCCAGTAGTTTTAAAATATTAAGGCTTTATTTTTGTTAAGTTAAAAAATGACGTTATTTTGGCAACACTGGTAAACAGTGTATTTTCAACTAAGTTTCTAGTAACCAGCTGCTGAACAATTTTTGTTCTGCTTTCTTACATAATAAAGCTCATTTCCTTTAGCATGTGAAAATTCACCCAGTTTTGAAAATATGATCATACTGTCCAAACACATTAAGATCTTGCTTCTGAACACTCAAAATGCAAAAAAGAAAGGATCACAGCTAGTTCATAGTGGAATACAGGATGATAAAACCAACATTACGTTGTATAAAATACCAACATTACGTTGTAAGAACTTTAATCTAAGTTTGTTTCTGATGCTGCTTAATTTGCATTGAACAAGACACCAAAGCACCACATGCATGTGGCCTTCACATGCAGTTATCTATTGATCATAGAACTGCTGTGAGAGAAATGCAGTCACTGTTTCTAGTGCTCACAGAAGGAATAGAAGTGATACGAAAGAAGGAAATTACCTTCCGAGAATTCCACATGGCATGATGGTTGGCCAGATTCATAAATTTATACACCAGATCTGGCTGATTAAGATCACTAGCAAGTGAACAAAGCTCCTTGTAGGTAGAAAGACCTTGACTTTGAAAAGCAGAAGAGAAATCAGTTGTTTTTAGGGAAATCATTACTTATAACAGAAGATATACCACAATAGTTAACAGTATACTCTGTGCTTATTGACCAACGTCAATTAACTTACCCATCTGGGGTTTTACTCAAGCCACCCTGAAACACCACGGTTTCTCCAGTCATCTCATGTTTGGCTCTATCAGAAAAGAGGTCCAGTATTAGCTATACCAAACTCGAATCTTGAATGTACTGCTCACTACTGACCAAGTGAATTTGTTTTTCCCTATTATTCAGTAACGTCCTATCCTCTCAGTTCCAGACAACAAATATAAATAAATAAATAAATATTAAAAAAAAATCAACCAACCAAAGGAAAAAAACAATATACAGAAGTGTGAAGTCACACTGCAAGAAATCTCATCAGCCTATATCACGTGTAAAGTTAATGAGACATGGCAGAAAGCTAGGGCTTTGCTGTGTAGTCAGAAGATAAGTCAAAACACTGACTGATGGCTTATATCAGACCAGATGTAAGCTAAATCAGTGGAAAGCACATCTACTTCAGAAAGAAAGAAAAAACAAGAAAACATTTCCACACATCTGATCTTCTCCTGTTCACCACTGCTGAATCCCCCACACTTGCAGATTAGGTTTCTGTCACCAAGTTAGAAAGGAGAAGGCTCAGAAGAGCACTTCCAACACAGATTCAACATGATTAACAGTCAGTAGCCCTGCAACACCACAATTTTTTGTGCTAAAGTAGACATGCGACTATTAACAGTTCTTCTCAGCAAAGTGTATGCTTCAGACACAAGTAAGATTCTACTTCTACAACATTGACACTGTTCAGAATCACTGCAGGAGCTCACTGTCCTTTGCAATTGCACAGTGCAGCAAGGAAGAAACCAAACCCAAACTGATTTAAACTGCTTGAATCAGGACTGAATCATTATTTAGTAGCTTTGTTAAATTCAGAACAGAACAAAACTGGAATAGCTTCACTCACAATAAACCCAGGCTGAATTAAGAAATATCTCAGTTTGACTTCCTGGCAGTTTGTGGATAGTGGTTTCCCCCAGGCACAAAGCATCTCTCTCACACAAAAGAGGCACATTTTTGTTCCCATCAGACATGCAGCTTAGAGTACTTTTTAAGGCGCACTGTACCTTTTCCCAGTCATAAGGGTATCAACAAGCGTGGTGACTAGCTCTTGCTGATCCTGTTCACTTCCTAGTTCATATATCAGCCCAAGACCTTTTGAAGCAACATCCTGACTAAGCTCTGCAAGAGATTTCACAAAGTGAAATTAAAGATAAGCATGTGAGTAGTAATAAACAAATTTCAATTACAAGATCCAACAGAAAAAATTGTGATTAAGAAACAAAAGCTGTGTGTTGCAGTCCACAGTTCTCCACTTCAGAGCAGAACTAGTCTGGCAATGCAAGCTTTGGATTCTGAAGCAACAACTTGCTCCTGCTCCATAAATTAAGTGACATTTTCATATTAACATTGTCGTTGGTGGTTTTGAAATAGCTGAGAGCATTCAAAGAGCTGCCATTATTCAGACATGTTACAGCTCCTGAAGTTCAGCAAATAGTCACTTCTTTAACTTTGGTGAGCTCTGGTTAGTTCACTGGATGTCATCCCTTCCACTAGTTGCCATCACTAGACACAAAAGTCAAACATTTTGTGTTTAAAGACAGCTTAGAGTTGCTGTCCATATAGAACTCTGTGATACTTCTGCCCAGAACAAAGCAGAAGCAGCAGACTGAAGCTTCTGTTAATTACAGCCTGCAGAAGAAAATGCAGAAGTATATTTATACTCTGCCTCTCATTTCTACAAGATCTAGGAAAGAAAATTTCTGAAGTAATAGAAGCGGTAAATTTTTTTGTTTGTTTGTTCCTTTTTGTTTGTTTTTGTTTGTTTTTTTTTTTACAGACATGTTTTAATGCATACTGGCAGAGAGAGTGAAGGTGACTTTCCGTCTGTTGTAGATTCCCTTTAACTTTTTAAGCCTCACTAAAAGACGAAACTGTTGTGGAGTACTTACCATCACTATCTGACAGAATTGAAACGAATGCACTTTGAATATCCTTGAGGTGAGACTGAAAGATGAGAAAGAAGAATATTAATTTTATTTCAAGTTTAATACCCTTTGTATGATCTCAAGACAGTCCCTAACAGATAGACAGAGGTAACCATATGAATCGGCTGGTCTATTTGAGCTACAACTATGACACAAAAAGTGTCATTCTTTCAGACTGGTAAGCAGCTGCCTGACCTTCATTCACAGAATGTAAGTTATTTGCCCAGCACCTTTTTATAGCTACTATGTTATTAGTAAACCACATAATTTCTTCTCCTTGTTTAATACATATCAGTAATGTGGCATAAATGAGGCACCCTCTAGGCAAGGGACATCAAACTAGAGGATTTTGCTATTCCCGCAATATATGCTGTTAGATCAGTGTAGTATCATACTAACTCCATGTAGGGAAAGGATGTTTTGGTTGAGAATGCTTTTTTTCTTTTTTTGGTTGGGAATGCTTTAAACGCCTCCTTGTATAGCAACCTTCACACTCTGTGATTCTCATCACAGACAAGCATTCTAAGTGCAAGATTTTTCAAACCACAACCAAAAATACCGAGTACATGAAACATAACTTCTGCTCGGTAACAAAGCTGTGATGAATTCTGTGGAACAAGTTCATGAAACTTCACCTAGCTCTTCACTTTCTTCCCCTATTGAATTGTCTTCTAGTGTTTTCCAAAAAGAAATCCTAATAACTATACTGATACCCATCTCTTCTTCCTAAGGAAAGATGTATTGGCACTTCATCTTATAAAATGTATTTACACTGTGCATACTCTGACTTGAGTGCAAGTCAAATGTTTGGAAAGACACTAAACAGCTTTGTTCGTCTGACAGACATGATGTTCCCCCACTAGGAAAAGGTAAGTCATGACTCAAAAGGACCTCAGTAAGGACTGCAGCAGCCCTGGGGATAAAAAGGCAATGGAAGTGAAATAGAATTAAAGAGAAAAGAAATGGACAGAAAGGAGGCAAGCAGCAAAAACAGGGATAAGGAGCCAGTATCAAGAAAGGGACATATTCCTTACCTTAATTGCTTTGTGTGTACTCAGCTTCTTCACCATTGACAGAAGCCAGATGCAAGCTGCTTGCCTAACATGTGGGTTGGGGCTGATAATGTGCTTGTTCAAAATTAGGTCTAGGACCCAGGGAACCAAATCATTTACCTTCAGATCTAAATGAAAGAAAGGTAGAGAGGAAGGAGAGAATTTTCAGAGTCAGACATGCTTTTTTTATTTCCATACAACATGTAGCAGCAATGTAAAAACTAACAACTGAGTACTGAGGTGAGGCGTTATCCTCTGCTTATTCAAAAAAGACGTACTGTGTAGCTTCTGGGAAACTGTTTCTCTTAAAAGAAACTCTGAAGAGAGCTCTCCTAACCATACATGATAGTGGTTGTGGCCGAGAAGAGTATGAGTACAGAAACACTAATACTGTGTACAATTCATTGTGCTTTTTTTTTTTTTTTTTTTTTTTTTTTTTTTAAAAGCGTGTGTGCTCAGACTCAAAAATCCTGGAGCAAAAGCAGGGTTTGGTTCTGCCCCACCCTGAACATGATCAGCTTTGTCGTCACTTGAGATCTAACATCATCTCTGTCAAGTGGCAATGAATTAGATTTCATAAAAAAGCTACTTAAAAATCACACGAAATAATGTTTTCTATCTACTCCTTCATATCTACCCTTTGAGTAGATGGACTTGAAGTGGTGAAACAACTTGTTTACAACTCAGTATTGCAGAAAAAAGAGCAAAGTGCAGTGTAAAATGTCCCTTACTTCTACTATCAAACACAACAGATAAAGCCAGCGTTAAGCAGCAGCTGTGAGATTTCACATTTCTCAACCTAGACCTTTGTATAAGGAAGACATACCTGGGGCAGGGATATATTCTTCCTCTGTGACTGTCCACGCATCACGTGCAGCCACCGAGCTGGTTCCTACAGCAGCACTGGTAATAGCTTCACCCACAGTGAACTGCAGTTCTATTTGTTTGGCCTGGGAAACACAATAGAGCCTCACTGACTACTGACTGAATGAACACCAAAAGTTTTGGCACTTACTGCAAAAACCCACAGCCCATTACTCAGTCCCAATACTCAGCACTAATTTACAATATCACACTTCTGGTGAGCTTCTAAGACTAGCTGGTGACTTAGATCCCTTGGAGCTGATGAAAGCAGTGCTGATGTCAAGCACTCCAAAATGAATATGAAGAGCTAAAGCAAGAATTTGCCAGTCTCTACGTAACATGAAGAACAGGAAAAAAAAAAAAAAAAAAAGGATAGGATCAAAACAAAGTTTAAACAAGATCACCAGTCCTTAACAAAAGGTACCATGACTCTAAGAAATGAACAATCTTTTTCCCACATGAAAACAATTCAGCCAAAATTTTGCTTTGCTTCTCTGTCTTCCTTCCACTATTTCCTTAAGCCCTGAGGAACAGAATGTGTAGAATTCTGCCAATTTTTTTTGTCTGTCTTTGTGGTGAATCTACATCTCTTAAGAACTGACTACTATATATGCCGAGTACCACTGCTCTCCTTACTCTCTGTAAGAACAAAACGCTCATGTAATTTGGACAAGCAGGCCTTTAGCTTCCTGTAATCTAAGATAAACTGTTTTCCAGTTGTTTTATTTCCCCTTCAAGTACATATTTTATAAAGAAAGCTGTAATGTCCCTGAACAGTTCCAGGTCAGAAACACAGGACTCAAAAACATGATTTTGTAGATGTGCACACAATGTTCTTGCCATTGCTTGTTTCATCACATCAAACTGGAAGACTCTGCAAATTCAGTCTACTCCATACTCAATAGATGCTTCTACAATGCTGATTTCTATGCGAGTATGAACAAGGAAGAAAGATAAAAACAAGCTGTAAAGAAAGATACTAAAAATCTCCCCGACTTTTAATTTTGCAGCCTGGAGTATGGAAATACATATAGCAGCTCTGTAGTACTGCAAAAGAATGCAGTGCACTATTGGTGGACTTAGGCTGACAACAGATCTTCCTATAAATAAAGCTTCTAATTCAAGTGAGTTACACCAGCGGATGTACTTCTGATGAAAAAGAACACATATTTATATTACTGCCTTGTAGGATACACTTGAATGCCAAAATACAAACTTATGGATTCACTACTAAAAGCTGTTAATGTTTACTGTGTAAAGGTAGTCCCCTTGAACCAGGGACACATACTTCATCTCAAAGACCAGGCACAGATCTCAGCAGGCAAGCTTTCAAACTGTGGCATAAAACATTTTAGGTTTGGGGCATGTAAAATTCTATCTCAGCTCTCTACTTCATTCCAGCTTTAACAAAGTTAGAAGCACTACAGATGACAGCTTCTTCGTAAACCTGCCTCCAGAATACACAGAAAAACACTTGAACAGAAATACTGATGAAGAACAATATATGCTACTTTCTCACCTCCACAGAATCCATTAAACCTTGCAACAGTAGTTTTTGGTGGGGGAAATCTCCATCTCCCACAGGAAAGTAACCCAACGTTTGTATTGCTCGTTCTTTCATCTTAAATACAAAGAAAACCAACAATCACATTATCTTCCTGTAAGTCCAGAAGATACACTTTCAAACCTCTCCTCACCTTCTTGCTGAAGTTTCACTTACAATACCTGAAGTTAGATATGCAATAAACTTATTAGCTAATTGCTGCTCCTCTCTTCCAAAACACAGTTTTCCATATGACACAGAGCAAAATAAATGTTGTTTTATGTTTGACAATTATTCTTCAGAAGACATTCCCATTTTCCCTGAATTAAAATTATCCCTTCTTATAATTTTCATCCCATAAACTCCTAACTTGGGAGTACAGAAAGCACACACAGACAACTGCTGGACAACACCAGATATTCTGAAAAGACTTATTCTAAATCTGACTCACTAAAGCCAACAATTAGTCCTAGTCCAAACAGGTTCAGTAGTAAATTCTTTAAAAAACAAGGCTGAGTTGCACAGGTAATACATTCCAAAAATGAACAAGAACCATAACAATGTTACAAAATCTTGCCTTATTTGTTTCCTTGCTGGAAGGGATTCTGGCCAGTAAGCTTTCAACAAGTTGCAGCTTCGTAAAGCCTGTGCCTTCACTGGGGATTGGCAAGGGGCCATTTCTGCCAATCTCCCCCAGAGCCGTGCAAGCAGCCACCACAAGGAAGGGAGAGGTGCTGTCCAGAAAAGAACCTACAGGAGAAAATAAACAGGATGACTTGGATCTTGTTTTATTATCTAACAGAGAATAAACAAGTAGCAAGGTGCTTATTTCATTTACAACTGGTAGGAAGCATTATGCTCCAACAAAATCAAAAGGCGAGGAGACAGTAGGAGGAGTCTTGGCAGTAGCACCACTCCTCACTGGGCTACGTTGGTCAGTTAGCTAAGAGTCCATCTAACTCATGCTGAAAAGGGTTGTATCCATACACCTAATCACATGCTAGTTTCAGAGGCTGTAAATTGTATCATACAAAGTAAACTCAGGATTAATAGCATCTATGGACTGAATATCTCAGAGAAGTTCTCAGCCTGGGGCAGTTTACAAACAACTGTTACATGCAGCAAAGTGTCAGGTGGAAGTTACCTATTGTCTCTGTCGTTGACTTTATGAGCTGCTCTTGTTCCGGCATGACCGCAGTGTTTGGCTGTTCTATATCATGTAGCTCCATTGCTCTGATTTTCCCTTTGGCCAAGTACCTTCCTATTGTAAATCCCAAAGCCAGCAAGGATCCATGTTGGACCTCCGGGCTCTACAGACAACACCAACAGTGCAAAAAATCTCATTTTCAAAGTAAGTAACACTTTCCACAAAGCACTGATTTAAGAACACACATAGATGAGCCAGCTGGGAAGAAAGCTGAGATCTAACATACAATACAACAAGAGTTTGATATTGCTAGTGCTCACTGATGGAGTCCTTTAGGATAAACTAACAAAACTATTAAAGATTCAGGAGGCCAGACTTAGAATTTAGCATCAGAACTCACATTCCTAAAGTCTTCCCCTTGGAGGCTAGGCTAAAAAACAAAAAAACGACAAAAAAAAAAAAAAACCCCAAACCATAATTTTAAAGTACAGACTTATCTAGATGGGTCCTTCTCCCCCCTATACTTCAGCAAGCCACCTACACTGCAGTTCTTACTGAACCACTGAAGATCTGCTACCCTCACCAAAACAGACTGAACTGTTTTTGTATGTTCACAAGAAACCAGCAAAAACGTATGCTAACATCTTGTTGTTCTAAGATTACAGTCCCCCTAGTTGTAAGCCAGGGTCTACAGAAAATCAGCCATGGCTTCACAGCCTACTGGTAAGCAGACCACTGGAACAGAAAGGAGCCGGCTTTGCTTCTGCAGAAGCTGCACCCTATGAACAGCTGTGCAATGATGTGGCCTTGCATCATGGCCAGCTTTCAAAGACTCAAACCAGGTCTGTTAATTAATACACAAAATAACCAAAATTTCTTGTCAGCATTGGTCTGTTTCCTAAAATGTAAGATGGAGTCTCACTAACTTCTGCGGAGAAAATGAGATCAAAAAGTTTTGGGAAAATGCGACTTAGACATACTGATACTTTCCTTCACTTTCAGAATTCAAGACACATTGGCAAAGAAATATGCCCCTTATTCATCTCTCCAGATAAGAAATTTTCTCAGCTCCTTCCCCATTCTGTAAGTGGCAAAAAAAAATGGAGAAAGATAAGGACAAGGGGAGGGAGATGGACAAATAGTGAAAAAAAAAACACCATGTGGGTGGGAGACAATGCTAGGGGAGGAGGAGGGCTGCTGAGCAGTCTCCTATGGGGTGAGAAGAAGCTGGGCTTCAACCAAGCCCCAGGGCAACGAGATGCTGTAAGGCCAGTGACTTAGCTAGGGAAGGGGAACGAGAAGGCAAGACCTTCTTCCTTCTTCTGTGGGTGCCTTAAATTGCCCAGAAATATGGAATTAGGAAAGTGTTGGTGATAAGTAGTTTGCTCTATGAATGGTAATTCAGTGAGGGCTATCAAAAGTGACTTCAAGGATCTGGGGAGGGTACTTGATGGAGCGGGCGTGCAGGTGGTCTTCTATCCCTTCAGTGACGGGGAAGGACACTGAGAGGATCAAAAAAAACCCTCCTCATAAATAAATAGCTTAGACGTTGGTGAAGGCACAAGAATTTTGGTTTTTTGACCATGGGGCAATTTACTCGGCTCCTGGCATGACGGCTGCAGATGGAGCTCACCTGTCTGCAAGGGGTAAAAGGATCCTAGCCCAGGAACTGGTGGGGCTCATTGAAAGGTCTTTAAACTAGGTAAGAAGGGGGAAGGGGACAAAATGAGGGCTGCTGAGGTTGTGCGGGTAGTTCGAGGTTCAAAAGAGAACTTGATGGGTGACGAGGGTGGAGTTCGAAGGGATGGAGAGTGGCAGGGGAATGCTGCTTCCCTAAAGTGTCTGTACACTAATGCGCGCAGTATGGGAAATAAACAGGAAGAGTTGGAGATCTGCGTGCGGTCGCACGGCTACGATCTCATTGCGATCATGGAGACGTGGTGGGACAGCTCGCATGACTGGAATGTTGTCATGGAGGGCTATGTGCTCTGTAGGAAAGATTGGCTGGCGAGGTGGGGTGGTGGAGTTGCTCTTTAGGTGAGAGAGCAGCTAGAATGTATTGAACTCCACCTGGGGGAGAGTGGTGTAGCGGTGGAGAGCTTATGGGTGAGAATCAAGAGGCGGGCTGATATGGCTGACACTGTTGCGGGAGTGTACTACAGGCCCCCTGATCAGGAGGAGGAGGTTGATGAGGCCTTCCATAAGCAGCTGGAAGCAGCATCACGATCCCAGGTGCTGGTGCTCATGGGGTACTTCAATTATCCAGATATTTGCTGGATAAGCAATGTGGCCAGGCATGTGCGGTCCAGACGGTTCCTGCAAAGTGTTGAAGACAACTTTCTGAGGCAGGTAGTTGAGGAACCGATGAGGGGAGGGGTGTTGCTGAACCTTATTCTCATTAATAGAGAAGGGCTTGTCAAGGAAGTAAAGGTCAGGGGCAGCTTGGGTTGTAGTGACCACGGGATGGTGGAGTTCAAGATCTTGAGTGGAAGAAGCAAACCAAAAAGTAGGATTGCTACCCTGGACTTTAGGAGAGCGGACTTTGATCTCTTCCAGGACCCACTTGGAGCTATCCCATGGGCTAGGTTGTTAGAAGGTAAGGGGGCCTGTGAGAGCTGGTTGGCATTTAAAGAGCTCTTCTTCCAAGCTCAGGATCGGTGCGTCCCTGTAAGGAAGAAATCGGGAAAGGGTGGCAGGAGACCTGTGCG
>JAOWBP010076230.1:0-29290 GCA_028571105.1 Tragopan temminckii
GTGCTGTGTTCGCGAGCACTAACATACAAGCATAACTGAACATTTGAGATGCAGTGGATTTTATTTTAAAAGTGTTCATTGTCTGCTAGTCATGAAATGTTGTAACTACTGCTTTATTTGGGATTCTTTGATCCTTCCCATTTCTGGTTAGAAATTAGCCCACAATCCTCTGTTTGGATCAAAGTACAGGTAACCAAACCCTCATTTTCCATACTAGCAGGAAGTAATGAAAGAATCTGTATAATACAGTGTAGTCTGCAGAGAGCAGTGCAGGTGCATTAACACTACGAAGTCAGGGTGCTTCTAGTCAGATCTGTGCTCTCAGGGGTACTGCTTTAAAGCACAGCCTCTTAGCTTAAGGATGCTACCGTGCCCAAGGGGGTAAGCCTGCATGGGCCTGGACTGGCTCCTTCTAGAGTCATTAGGATGCTTTGCATCACCACTCCAAGGTTGTCCCAGTTTGACTGGTAACCAGAACGTGTCGCTTAGCCCTTCTCCACTGTATGAAGGCAGTTGAACTACTCTTGGAGCCCTGCATCCAGCTGCAAGCAGTCTGAATAGTTGAGCTGACAGCATCTTCCATTCTGAAACATGTAGTCTGAAGAGGTAGATCCAAATTCTGGTTTTGTGCATTTTAGCACAATTAAAATGATTGTGGTTGGAACCTTCCAGCCAAAAATAAGAATGCTAATGTGACATTCAAAAGATAGCTAATTTTGGGCTACCTCATAACTTGAGCTATTTTAAAATCAAACGGGAGAAATTAAACAGTTTACATGAATGGTGTTTTTGTTAATAACGTTTTACTGAGCAAGCTGTGGTAAGCTGCTGGTGCTAATGTGTGGTTTTCTTTTTTCAGGATCAAATTATCCAGTTGATGAATGCCATTTTTAGCAAGAAAAATTTTGAGACACTCTCAGAGGCCTTCAGCGTTGCTTGTGCTGCAGGTTCTCTGTCCCACAACCGCTACCATCTGCCTGTGGTCATTGTCCCTGATGGTCCTGCAGCTGTGTCTCACCATCAGCCTGTACTTAGGGTAAGTCCTTATATGAAAACCTTAACTCATCTTTTGGCTCAGTCTTTCATCTTGTAGATCTGGGCAAACTGTGTAATATGTAAGGTGATACCTTTAATTGTAGGCTCCAGGACCCAGCTTGCTGTCAGTTTGGTGTTTTAGTACTTCTGTGAAAATTGTTAGAAACCTCTGCTTACCCAAGGCTTAGCAGATACTACATTGAAAAAGCACACTGAAACCTTGTAGAAGTCAGCTTTTTTACAAACAGCTTTCTCCACTGTGTTGAAAGGGACTGAGTCAGTCTGGGACTCTGGGCAGGAGAGAAGCCTGAGTACGTAATACAGAAAGGAGCAGTCTGTGCAGCTGCAGTCCTCGTGAGATGGTGGATTTCACAGGATTTCTTGTTTTGCTCTTTTAGCTTCAAGTGACCAACGTTATGTCCAGGCCACTCACTGAAGCTTCTGTAAAGCTAGACTATGCCAAGTCTGCATCTACCAAAGCCACTGTTCTCCAGCAGACAGCATTTGCTCTATCAGGGTAAGAACTTAATATTATTCTGAAGTTGAGGGAAAATAAATGTTACTTACACAGGGTTGTATTTGCTTCTCTTCTATGTTTTTCTACCAGATATATGCTTGTATGATGGAAAACTCCAAATGTAACAAAATGTTACATCTTGTTGACAATGGATGACTGAGCACTGTTGTGATGCTGAATTTCTGTTGGATAGGTCTTTTGATTGCACAGTTGCAACATGTTCCTGACTTTGAGGGAACTTTGAACACATTCTTCACCCCACACTAATTAGTTTTAGTTCTGTGCAGCGTATCTGTTTGTCTGTTTAATAGATTTAGAGACATCTTGGTAGCAAGACGTGTTACTTACTCGTAGGCCACTCTGTTCGTGTCCTAGAGGGTTCTTAACACTTTGCTTTTTTTTTTTTTAATTGTAGGGAGGTCTTTGAGCTGAACTTCATGAATGTCAAACCTGCAAGTGGATATTATGATTTCTCTATCAGTGTTGATGGAGATAACCGATTTATTGCTAACAAAGTTGAGGTGGGTGTGTGTTTGGGTGGCATTTCATTTTTGTGCTATTTAGTGAAACAGCTTTTTATTTGTCTGCTAAGAATGTTGCATGGCATTTTTAGCATGTGTTTTTCTGGCACATGGATTGGATTTTGACTCAGGATTATGACCAGTAACCAGATTAGTGTTTGATCAAAAGAGATTTCTGTAAACTTCAGAACTGACTTACCACTTAGATATTTGCTGACTTGACAGCATGTGGACAAAGGCTGGTATGGTAGTGGAAGTGTTCATGTAGCAGCCCATATTTTAAAGTAGCTATGCAAAAACAGTTACTAACAATGCTCTTCAGAGCATTCAGATCAGAACCTGTAAATCACAAGGCTGGCTGACAGCCGTGTGATTGTCTAGAGCTTGCCGATGTCTGGAAGTTAAGCGTTTGATGTCATCTGCCTGTGTAAGCTCTAGAGCTTTAGAAAAAGAGCCTTGGTGGTCTTTTGGCATCTCCTAACCGGGTATAAGTGTCTCTCTACAGAGAAGTCTTGTATTAAACATTTGGTTTTACTTTCCTTCTCAAGTTGGATGAAACATGTGACCTCTGGCTGTTCATATATTCATTGTAGTGTCTACAGCTGACATGTCTATTCCTAGGGTTAATTTTTGCTTTTAGTTGCCTACTTAAGGAAAAGATTAGCTTTTAAAGTCTTGCAACATCATCAGCATGGAGTAGAGGAAGACACTTACTTACAACTGCTGACCTTTACCGTGTGTCAAATTGATGTTGTCATTGTAGTAGTAATGGCACTTAGGAGTGTCAAAAGGGGATTGATTGGCCCTGCTTAAGCTCGCTGCTGGCACACAGAGGTACCAGTAGGAATGCATTAACGCTGGGGTGGCTTTGTGTGAGCCGCTTCTAATAAGACACATTGTTATGGAGGAGGACTGCTGGGGAAACTGCTTTTTTTTCCTTGCTGTTATTAGCATTAATTGTCCTTAATGCACCCGTCGTTTTTGACAGTAATGAGCTAAACCAGTGGGTTATTACTCCAGGCAGAGCCTGCATTTCCTGACATTAAAATATTTGAGAGGTGTTTGTGTACTGTTCATTCAGAGGGGCTGTGTGCAGCAGCTCTGAGTTGCTTTCATGTAACTTTATTTTTTAATGGTTATTTCATTAGTCCATCTTCCTTTGCTCCTATCTTGGAATGAAATACGGTTTTGTTACAGTTAGTCTGAGTAGTCTGTATGTTAATGGATCCATTTTCAGTGCCAACTTCTTTATTAAATTACACCTTTCATTGTGGAACTGTCAAAATTGTTGTGTTTGAAGTCAGACCTGAATAGTTTGGTGGGGGCTGTTTCACATGAGCAAACCAGCAGCAACAAATTGTAGTATATGTTGGAAAATATCTTGGCAATGAAACTAATTCTCCTGGGGAGCATTTGTAAGTTGTGAGAACAAATGTGCTAATTAAAAACCACACACTGCAGGAACTGCTTGTGTTTGAGAGGAGGTATGGAGTTGGCCAAACCCACTGAAGCTCACTGTCTGTGGTTTGGGGTGGGAGGGGCAGGAAATCATTGCTCTGCTTGGGTTTGTAGAGCACTTAGCACAGAAGAGTTGTGATAAATGGCAGAGCCTTATTGGCTGCTGTGCACTAAATGATAAATAGAAAGCCTTCCTTCAGAGGCACAGTTTAAAAAAAAAAAAAAAAACTGCAGATCTGCAGGAATGCTTTGGCTGTTGCCTGCTGGTAATAAAACCGACAGAAACCTTTTAGGCTTTAGGAGCCAACACAGGCATAGCTGGTTTCTGTCTGGAGACTTCCCTCATCTCAGGTTGCTGTCCAGGACACAGAAGTACACATGCATGTACAACTTCAAGTTGCATGTGATGCTGGATTTAATTGCTAGCTTCTGCTTGTTTAAGAGGAAGACTAGTTGGATGTGGATATTTGGACTGTTTCATTAAAAACAGTGCTCCAGGGGGAGCCAACTCCTGCATGACTGAGAATCAGCTGTCTTCAGAGATGGCAGCTTGTGGAGGGGAAGGGAGTGGGCTGGGGTTAGTGACTGATGTAGGAGCTTTGCCAAAAGCAAATTTGCTGTAGATTTGCCTGTTCTGGTTAGGTTCTGTCTTGGCTTAGTGAAGGATTCTTTGTGGGGAAGAGGACAGAAGAACTAAAGCTTCTGAAGTGAACTTGACCATAATTAGTAGGAGTGGTCCCAGTAACTTTCTGTTATGTTTTGTTGCAGCTGAAAGTAAAAGTGTCCACAGAAGTTGGGATTACTAATGTAGATCTTTCTACGGTGGATAAAGATCAGAGCATTGCACCAAAAACAACCAGGTAAAACACTTCATTGTGTGACTCTTTAAGGGGCAATTCTGGCTCTAGACTGCAGGTCTTCTGAGCTTTACCTGCTTAAGCTAAACCAGGGAAATCTTGTTCTGGAATGCCAACAGAACTATACCAGTGCTATTCCTGTTAAACTCTTAAACCTCAGTTTGGGGGGGGAGAATAGAGATTATTTTTATACAGGGTTTTCCTTAATGTTAAAATAAGTACTAAGAGAAACCAGGCAACCTTAATCTTCTGTTCGTCTGGTGTCGTCTCTCTGTAGCAAAAGCAAGTTAAAATATTTGCTTTAATGTTTCTGTTATTACTGAACTTTGATAGAGAAGCTCTAACACAACACGTACAATGTACATGGGGGGTTTGGTTATGTTGTGGATAGGTTTATTTGAACTTTTACCTGCTTTTTTGACTGCCATCAGTTAAAACATAATGGATGGAATTTAGTTTCATTTGCGTAGCTTCACTGAGGTCCTCTCTGCATTGATACAGCCTTCCTGTGCTGAAATCTGTGTGTTCAGTTACCCTGCCATCACACTTTCTTGTAGCACAACTTTGTTTAAATGATATGTGGGGTGTAGGATTAGCAAAATCTTGTTTTTGTGTTTCTTTGAACTCTACAGTGAACTAGTATTTTACATGAAAACATGCAAGATATGCAGCTCACAGGAATAATATGGAGGAATTTTGTTCTTTTTTTTTATTATTATTATTCAATTATGTCAGAACAGAAAGGCGTACTAGTTGACCCAAGTTTTTGTTAAAATAGATCATTTGTGCCTGGTAGACTACAGTGCTGTTAGTGCAGCTTGCGCACCTTGGTTTCACAGAACACCAGGCCTTCTTTTGGATGATCACCTCAATTCTGTTTGTTTTCTGCTTCCTAGGGTAGCTTACCCAGCCAAAGCCAAGGGCTCCTTCACCGCTGACAGCCATCAGAATTTTGCTCTATCCTTCCAGCTGATAGATGTGAACAGTGGAGCTGATCTCATTCCTCACCAGGTTAGAACAAATTCTTGTCATTACTGTGTCAGCACAGCGTTCCATTTTGTAGCATCTGAGATGACAGTTGCTCTTGGAAAGATTCAATAGGTTTCAAAAAGCCTTATGTTTTTGACACGGACTGTGAAAAAATTACTTGTCTTGGTAGGAGGGAGGTGGATTCAGCCCATTTGTTTTGTCTGTATGTTCAATGAAGTCTCTTATTGCTCTGATACTGCAGGTACTGCAGCAAAATAAGTGTCAGTAGTGTGCACTGTAAAAGTACATTTCTGTCCTTTTGAATATAGTTTGCTGAGAAAGTCCACGATTGCAGACTTTCTTTATTTTTTTAATATATAATTTTTTAAAAAAGAAAAGCATATATGCATGCATCCCTCTTGTGTGTTGTTGTACTTACCCTTTCCAGGAGCATTCATTATACTGCCCTGTACCTCAGGTAGGCCTCTGGTCAGTGTTGATCCCATGTTAATAGAACTATTTGAAGAGGCATTGTACTTTCCTGATTGTTCAGGAATAGAGACAGCAGGCCTCCCAGTTCATTCCCCAGTCTCCCATTTCACACAATGAGATATTACAGCAATGTTTTAATCCTTCCTTTCAGACTTTTGTCCGACTTCACAACCAGAAGACTGGCCAGGAAGTAGTTTTTGTTGCAGAACCGGATAGCAAGAATGTATACAAGTTTGAACTGGACACCTCTGAAAGGAAGACTGAATTTGACTCCGCCTCTGGTACCTATACTCTGTACTTGATAATTGGAGATGCCACTCTGGAAAATCCAATCCTGTGGAATGTGGTATGTAGCTGGAGGTGTGGTGATGTGGTTCTGAGATGACTGACAGTCTAGCTGGAGGGTTTTGTACAGGCTTGTAATTTAAAAAAAAAAAAAAAAAAAAAAAAAAAACAAAACACTCAGATGTTTTTGTTCTTTTAGTGAAACAAAAACTTTTTGGCCATTTTTGGATCTGAGGTTTGCTGTTTAAGTTTTCAAACTCCAAGTGAGCTTCTAAGTGGGTTTTAAATCTTTATTTCTTCACAGGATAGATTAGAAACTTGGGAGTGTTTGTGACTTTGATTATAAGTTCACAGCAAATACTTCAAGGCTTAGGCTTTCTGTGCTTGCTGTGCTGGAAATAAGTCCACCTTCTAGTTATCTTACTGCTCCTGTTTAGAAAAAGTTTCAATTCTGGAGGCTTTTTTGTAGATTCCTTTAAAACAAAATCAGTCAGTGTATGGTTGCCATGATTGGCAAACTGGCAGCGGTAATGTAGTAGGTTTTAGAAAACTTAAAAAACATCGAAGTTCCTGAAGTTGTGTGATTTCATTTTAGGCTGATGTTGTGATTAAATTCCCAGAAGAAGATGTGCCATCCACAGTCCAGTCCAAGAACCTCTTTGTTCCCAAGCCTGAAATTAAGGTACAATCAAAACCAAAAGCCATGTGCAGAGACTGGAGGGAGGAGGCTAATCCTACTTTAGTTTATCTAGTCTTTGTTCTCATTATAACTTTGTTTTGATTAGTAATCTTTCACAGAAGTGTTAGTACGGTGTAAGTAATGTAGTTGAAGAAAAAAGACTTACCTCTTAATGGAAAGAAATGCTTTGCAATCCTCTCTTTGTGAATAAGCCGTGTGTCCTACCAGGAGAGAACAACTGTTGTCAGTGAGAAGACTCAAAGAAGAGAAGTAGAGCAGGTAGTAGGCGCCACAAAGCTTTCTGCATCATTCTGTACACTTGTGCTGATGACAAGCTAACCACTGCTTCTGTGAGTGTGAGGAAAAGTTAACTGAGCAAGAGATCAAATGTTCAGACTGCAATAGATGCTACTTTAAAGAATTGTGCTTTGCCAGCAGAGAAATGCTTATCATCCAGAACAACACCTACCAGACAGCAGCAGGGCTGCAGCTGGTCCTCTTGTGGTGCTGAGAAGGTGCTCTGTTGAATACTTTCTTACCAGCTGAGTTTGTTTGTTTGCAGCACCTCTTCAGGGAGCCTGAGAAGAGGCCTCCCACTGTGGTATCTAACACATTCACAGCGCTGATTCTCTCACCGCTGCTCTTGCTGCTCATTCTGGTGAGTAAACAGCCACGGAGCAAGGAGAAATTTTCCCATTCAGTCTGAAGTCACTTTGAAAGTTGACCATCTAAACTTTATATTATAACTCCTGGTTAATTATGATCAGCACAGCACTGCTGCAGTAAAAGCTAGCCAGTGTCTGTGCAGAATGTTGGCTTGTTTTGTCTCTTTCTTAAACTGCTTTTCATGTTTATAGTCAAAAGAGAAAAATACTGCTGCCAGTTAGAAGTGGGGTTTCTCCAATATGGTTCTGCTAGTCATGTTGAATAATGGCGGGCAGATAAGTTATAACTAACATCAGACTTCTACAGTAGGGAAGCAGTGATTCTGCCTTGCATTTAATATAACCATCACAAAATCTGTATTACTTAATCCCATCAGCCTGATTCCCATTTGTAGACTTAATTGGTATTTGTCTACTGGTAGTTGAAACATCTAGCTCTATTTCAACTGCATCAATTCAGTGTTTTGTACTTAATGTATATCAAATCTCATCTAGTCGAGTTAAATTACACTATATTTGGAGGGTAAAACTGATACCTTACTTGCTTTGCAGTGATTTCCCTTTAGCTGTTCTCAGTGAAAGTTGGCATTCAAATAGCATGTCCGCTGCTCTCTGCAGTTAGCAGTGCACGTGCTGATGACAAACCACTTCAGTGGGGAATTTTGTTGCTACCATTTTTCTCTTTCTTTCATGCCTTTCTCTTCCATTCGCTAAAAACTGAAGTTGTTCTTACAAAGAAAGATCTTGCATCTGTAGGTGGTCTTTTGCTCTGTCCAAAACTTGAATGCTACCTTCTTGTTGTTGTTGTTATTCGAAATTAATTCGGCTGGAAATAAATGACATTATTTATTGGAAAACATAGATTTGGAATAATACTCTCTCATTGCTTTAAGAAAGATGAGTGAGGAACTGCCTTTGCAGACTTGAGCAGTAGGAGAAATTTCCGCTGAAGGAGCACAACAGTGCTGTCTTTGACAAAATTACTGTTCTGTCCTCTGTACCAGAAAACAATGTGCTTCTGTAGAGAATACACTGTATTCATTGAAGAACTTAAGTGTCTTTCAAGACTGTTTCCTTTATGTTTAAAATAAAAGCTTGTGTTTACAAGGACTGTTTATTCAGGTTTTGTTTCTTTTCATTTTAGTGGATAAAGATTGGTGCCAACATCTCCAACTTCAGCTTTGCTCCCAGCACTATTGTTTTCCACATGGGACACGCTGGTAAGTGTCAGAGGCTTTCTGCTATGTTTGACCTTCTCACCTGGGAGTTACAGATGTGAGCCATGTTGGTAAATGGGCTTGCAGCCTATTAACTATAATGACATAATAGCATAACGTTTGTTCTCTTGTTTTCATCTGCCTTCCTGCTTTTCATGATTGTTAATATGATGATAAATCTGTCTTGGCCATCAGCTTATAACAACGGTCATTATCTGGGCTTCTCTCACAACTGTTTATCAGTACTTAATAGAAGTTCTTATTTCCAGAGGTCACAATTTTGTTATTGCATGTTTATCCTTTGTAAGTAGAGTTTCTGTAGGGATTGAAACGCGAGGGACTACTGTCTACATCTTTTCTTTTACAGTGCTTTCTGTGAAAATCTTCTTAGGCTGGACCAGGTTTTGTCATCAATTTTATTGTACTTTTGCTCACATAGTTATTTACTGTCTTGGTAGACTCTCAGAAACACAGCAGGTTGGGAGAGCATTGGATCTACTGCTTTCCATATGACAACATTCTGCTTAATCCAAGCCAGTTTCCTTGAAAGCCTTGTAAGTTCTTAAAAGTGAGCAAAGGTTAATATCCTCTCTTACAATCCAGAATATCCTCCATCCTTTAATAGCCTCCAAGGTCTGTAGTATGTCCGTAATTATGCCACCGGAGGATTTGTTGCAAGCTGTCAGCGTCACATTTTTCTACAGTATGGAAACCCAGATGCCTTCTTCTCCTGGCAGTTATACATACATAGTCCTTAAATCTGTCCCTTTGGAGCTTCAGAGACAAGTTAGAAACCAAGTGCTTAGGTGTGGCAGTACAACATAAGAATCGTTCTGGGAATAGCTAATGGTCTTTCTTTGTAGTACAGTTTCAACTCTGGACTCTGTCTTTTTTCACAGCAATGTTGGGACTTATGTATGTCTACTGGACTCAGCTCAACATGTTCCAAACTCTGAAGTACTTGGCCATTTTGGGTGGTGTCACGTTCCTGGCAGGCAACAGGATGCTGGCTCAGAAAGCAGTAAAACGGTAAGACAGGCATAGATGCATTAGTGGGAGCTGCTTTTAAATTTGCAGGGAGGAGAACACATCAGTGTATATCAGTAATTGATACAGTGACAAGCATTGCTTTTAGTTCTTCAGTCTTGGATGGGGGGACTCCTATGCCTGTTCTCAAGCCCTAGGATGAGCAGACTAGGGCAATGAGGTATTTGCACTGAGATGCAGCTACCTGCTCCTTCAGAGCAGATGGGCTGTGTGTCTTCTTGCTGAAGTGGTCAGACACATGGAAGAGCAGTGAGTGAAAGAAAGCATATATACCATGACATGGGGAAACCCACTTTTGGCCAGTTGTTCCCTGACAAAACTGGTTCGCTTAGTTGTGTACCAAGTTTTGATAATATTAGATAACTAAAGCTGATATAAATGCAGAAAATATATAATCCTATGCAACTGTGCTTGTGAGGTACATTTTAGGAGGAGGAAGGTAAGGTGTGGGTTATCTTACTGCTGTCTTCTACCTGAAGCAGAATTAGAAAAGGGAGGCAGCTGCTTTTTGAGGGGTTGTAACAGCAAAGTGCAACACACACAAGGAACAACATGGAAAATTCTGACGAATGTTAGGGATGCAGAATTCATTGAAGGTGGACAGACACTGGAAAGGAGGATTTAAAGAGATTGTAAAACCTTTATTTCCCTGGAGATGTTCAGAACTTGGCTGGATATGACCTTGAACAATCTGCTTCAGCTTTAAAGTTAGCTCTGGTTTGAGCTCACAGTTGGACTGAGTAATCTCCGCAGGTTTGTTCCAACTTAAACTATTCTATGATTCTGTAATAAATGCACTCAGGTATCTATATCAAGCAGTGTGAAACAGCAGCCAGCCCTGGGCAAGGTTTCTCTGTAACTAGAGGTTGTAGAGCTAGGCCAGTGTGGTTTTGTTCCTAGGCTGTGCAACCCTGCTGAAGACAGAGCTGCTGCTAATGGGACCTGTGCCATAGCAGCTCTGTGTCACTGAGTTGTACTGTGCACACCTGGGTGGGTACTGCAAGCATGGTACAGCAATGCCTTGCCCAGTATGGACACAGTCTTTGTGTGGATGCTTCATCTTTGTGCCTTGTGCCACACTAGGCAGCCTGCAGTCTGGTTGCTGACCCAAGCTTCCAATACAGTGTGTTAATCAGAAGTTGAACTTTTAGCTCTCCTGCACTTCTGCCACGTGGAGTTTCCACATGAGATCTAAATTTTAGCACTTTTGCACTAATACAGAATTTGGATTTGAAGATGATCTCTTGACCTGCTTTGCCATCAAGCCTGTGCTTTTCTTGCTTCCTCTTTTTGAGCCATTAGAACTCTTTATCCTTGCACACCTATTTGCATAAGTAGCCCTGAACTCTCATATTTTTATTACACTTGACAAGAGAACAAGAACAGTTAAAAAAAAAAAAAATAATAAGAAAAAAAGCACAGCAACGACGACAAAACCTCACAAACACAGAAGAGTAGAATTTTCAGGGGTTTCACATTGGTATGTTGCCTTTGAAACATCTCTACTTGCATGGCTATAGCAGGGAGGGGGGCAATTATAATTAGCTCTCTACATGCTGTCCTTTCAACTGTCTCAGACTTGCTCCCTTGAATGCCCAGCCCTCTGCAGTATGGCACGTTCTCTTGTTTATTTTAATAATGTTTCACTTCTAATTTAACGAATAATAATAAAGTCATTATTAACAACAGATTTCTTAGCATACAGATGCAAGAGGAAAAAAAAATACAATAAAGTTTACTTCTAAGTGTCTTAGCTCAACCAGGGCTTCTGTTAGCACATAAATGCTAGTGGTTGGTTCCTACTTCAAAACACTGCAGGGGGTGTCTGTGCTTTTTCATTGTACGTGACATGAATCTGCGACCACAATGGCAGTTTTGAAAGTAGAACTTGTACCTTAGTCTAAAGTTAAACCCTTTGTACATGACTTTAAAGTTCCAAAAGATAACTTTTTGTTAATGTGCAGCAGGTCTGGCTCAGATGTTAAGTGCACTGATAATTAACTCGATAGCACTTGGAGGCAAAGCTGCTGTTCCACTATGGAAAGCGCGGGTAGGGGTTGGAGGGGAACTGTATATAAACCACATTTTTTCAGAAGTTACCAGAAGGCCTGGTTTTGCTCTTTGCATTTCTGTCATGGGTTCTGCTTCCCAGAGCAGAGCTGCTTTCCTCCTTCCTATCTTTTCTGAACCTTTCTTCCTCTCTCCTTTTGGCAGGATCGCTGCAGAGCAGAGCAGTAGGTTGGCAAAGTATAGAACGCTGCGGTAAAAAGGGCTTTTGCTAGTGACCAACTCTTCTAGAAGTAAGGGTCTTTTTGGAATTTGCCTTTCTTGGGCGTGCTGTCTGCTTCATTTCACTTCATTCCTCATTTCTTGCACAAAAAGGTACCTGAGCTGAAGCTGCCTCCTTTCAGCGTTGTTTATTTGGCTTTAAATCAGTCCTTGGGTGTCCTTGGCTACAGCTGGGTTTGCATACTAGCAGTGTATGTCCTTGAAGACTAAATGGTCTTCATGTGATTCTTTAATAATCTCGTCTTGTGGTGATACGTGCATGTTAATATGCTGGGTGTAGGAATAAACGTAGTCCAAGCAATATTGTTCCTGTAAATAATTAACAATGTTGGCTAGAGGAGAGCATAACGAAGGCGGCTCATATCTGAGCCTTTCCCATCCTGCTGTGGGTACTCCTACCCCACCTGCAGTATCCTGGCTGTTCAGCTGCTAGGTACTCTGACTGCTGGTGGAGCTAAATTAAGCCCTTGCTCAGATGGCAGTGCTCTGTATGCAACAGAAGCCAGGTCAGCACCGTCTCATTCAGCTGAGGACACGATCCAGGATTCACCTTTCAATTAGACTGAGCTGGTCACGATGGCTCAGTCAGTGGCAGCAGCAGCAGCCAGCTCCCCACGAATGAATACAATCATCCGATAGGATCTCCGTTAGCACGTACTAGTGTAAAGCCCTTCATTTCCTTTGAATCTGAGCAGGTAAGGTCCCGGTTTGTTACATCCACAATGTGATGGGAGGCAGATCTACTGCCACTCTGCATGTTGCCCATTTTGTGTGTATGGCTTCATTTCTTATTAACGCATTATTTTATAAAGGGGAAGGGAGAGAGAATGTGGGATGAGTCCAGGGGCCAGAACTACTGCTGAATTGCTGGTACTGGTGCTCCTCATCAGCACCCACTCTCTCATGTTCACAGCCAGCACTCCAGGCATACACACAGCACACTGAATAGAGCTCAGTTTTGCGGTGCAAAGCAAAACAGTGTGGGTGGCTGCATCTCAGAAACCATGTGCTATAAGCTCCTATTTGCACATCAGATAGCATGGAAGATGGCTTCAGGAAAATTACCTATGGACTATTAGCATTGTATCCCATAGGAAAACAGCTTGGCACCACCTCTGCTCTCCCTGGAGCGTTTGGAGGTATAATAGCAGCAGTCTCTGACAGCTTACTGGAGGTGCATGTCACTTGTCACTGTGTTCTGGTTGCTGGATGCTTCTCTTTTTACCACAGCTTGGAGCTAGTGGTTTTCAGCTTTAGTGGCCTGTTGCCAAATACTTAGAAGTGTGTTCTCCACAGCTTGCAAATTTTCTGCTTCTCAGCTGGGTATTTTAACTCCTTAATTCCCTGTGGGCTATGAGTAATCCTGGAAGATCTTGGAAGTAACTTATCCACAAACCGTAATTACTGCCATGTGCAGTCACAAGCACTTTTCCTCACTGCTGGGTTTCGGATGCTCCAGATATGTCAGTTAAGACTGTATCGCTACCAGCATCTGGGGTTGGACTGTCAAGTGAACCCAGCTATGCCTGTATCTGTCTCCTTGAAAGGGAAAAGGATGCTACAAAGATGGACTCACTGTGCCCACATTGTTGAAGATCTTTCCTTTGTGTTTACCAGCTGGTTGCAATTGGATATAATGGTCTTGTTGAAAGTGGAGGAGTGGTGGAACGGCTGCAGACTACTTTGCATTCAGCCCTGCTTTTTTGTCCAGTTTTGTGTTTTTCAAGGCTCATTTGTTCCTTTTGTACCAGAAATTGACCTTCATTTTGCCTGAACATTTCCATACTACTTGTATTAATTCCTCGATTATGTTACAGTACTGGTTTTATCACTCTCCTTTGAGCGAGAATAAGGGGCCTGGGGGCACTTGTGCTGTGTAAAGAAGTGCATTCTGGCCTGGGAGAGCTAATTGTTTGGGTTTCCCTTTCCAGGACACACTAGCACCAGAAGAATGGAAGAAATGGGGAAAAACAGAGCAAACGCCTTCAGAACAGAAGTGAAAAAGTAATTGAAAGAGCAGAAGAATGAAAGCAGAAGCAGACTTTTTTTTTATATATATATATTAAGTCAAGAGGGTTCCAGTTAAACTTTTTAAAAATTTTTGATTTTTCACTGTTGTGTTCATGCTACTTGAGTGTTTTTCATATGAAACCAGAAAGTCCTTTCTTCCTTGCATCCCTGTGCCCCTTCTCTGCTCTTAGAATGTTTTAATTTCTTTTTGAAAAAGAAGAAAAAGGAAAACATAATTCTGCCTTTCCCCAGGTGCCCTCTCCTCATACTAAACAATTTGTGAATAAAGAGGAAAGAATGGTCCTGAGTTTTGTTTTGGCTGTTTCAGAGTCTCTGGTTGGAAGTTGGGCTCACACAAACAGAGCTTTTTCTGGTGGGTAATTTTTGTGTATTAGTCACTGTGGTGAGGAGCTTCCTGTTCTTTTCTGTCCTTTCCCAGAGGTACACATTTATTTGGGGACACTTCCCACTCCTGCCTGTCCTTTGTGATGCTTTCATCTGCATTTCTCTGCTAACCAGTGTTCTCTGACTCAGAATGGAGCCGGGCCTGGCCTTGTGGAGCTGCCAGGGCTGCTCCCAGCTCAAATAGGAGGAGTCCCTAGAGCTGACCTTGTGGGCTGCGTGCCTGGCTGTGTCTGCCCCCGCAGGTTTGGGGGATCCTTCTCACTCACATTTATTGTAACACTGAACTTTGAAGTTGTATTCAGTAATTTCGTATCGTCATCAAATTAATGATCTGGGAAGTGGAAGATGAGGATGCTAGGGAATGGAGCAGATTTCTGGAGAGTTCTCCTGATGAACAATTTCCACATGGAAAACTTAGCAGTTGCTCCTGGCTCCCTCCCCTGCATCCATGTGTTGGCTCCCGTTTGTCCCATGTCAGACGGGTTTCTTTAAAGACCTCTTGGCAGAAGAACTTCATGAAACGTCTTTTGGAAATCCAAGAAAATTATATCAGCCAGCAAATATGCGGCTGAGGGGCATGGGGCCAATTCCTCCACAGCACCTCACATGTGTGAGACATGACTCTGCTTTCTGACAGCCATGTTGCCTCTTCCCCACTGCAGTCATTCACGCTTAGCTCACCATGTCTGTTTTTTCTCATACCAGTTCCTGCCGTTTTGCTCATGGTGAACTCGACACCAAGATAGTACAGGTTTAATGAACTCTCCTGCACTCCTTCAAAAGACTGATCTCATGCTGGATTCCAGCCTTCTGGGAGTAGTGGACTTGTAACCAAGAAATAGTTCAGCTACTATTTGTGGTAATATACTCTGGGATTCCTTTTCACGCTGTTGAGTTCCTTGGAGCCTCATGTTTTATTTTGTTTTACTACACATCTATCAGCTTTGTGTCATACCTTGTTTTTCTGCTGCTACTCCCGGTAGGACTGAGATCCCAGTACTTGACTCTTAGAAGATCTCTGGCACGTTCTCGAAGGAGAGAACCAGTGCAAAAAGAAAAGCATGTGGTTCTACTGTGATGCATTTCCTGAGCTCTGCTTGTTGCTATTGATTTTTTTCTACTTTTTTGTTAGAGAAGAATGCTTTTATTCTTCTGGCCTTTTATTCATCAGACACTTTGTTTTGTTTCAAACATTTAATCTGCCAGAGTTTGAGCATTTGTTTCCTCATTTTGACAGCAACTGAACTTTCAAATGAGCCTTTTTTTATGACACTTGCCATTTTTTTTTCACCTTGTTTATTTTCGGCTATAGGAATCTGCAGTTTTGGATGGAGTTTTTGTCTTTTTTTTTTTTTTTTTCCCCTCCATATTCCTTTCCCCGGAGTGAGTTGTAATGGCCTCAGGCATGTTGGCTGGTGTGATAGAACAGCCTTACAAGCGCTCTTTGACCCAGGACTTCAGATTGTTCATTCTGTTGTAGGTCGTTCTCCAGCTGCACTGTGAAGCAGAAGGATGTCGTGTCTCACCGTGACAGTTCCCTGTCTCTGTAAGGGTTACAGATGACCCATTAGAGCACTTGCTGCTGTCACAGCTTCACTGATGTACAACATCCCCTTGTTGCTTTCTAACCTGCTGGGCAGCTGGTAATTTTTTTTTATAGTGCTAGAATTGGAATCTGAACACAGCGAATGTGATCTGTAGGGGTTCAGTGCAAGTAGGAGCTCATTTCCACGTATGCTGGAGCCTACTATACTATAGGCTCTATATACTATATAGAACATGATCACTTCAGGGAAAAGGAGATGATACATACTGCAGATGAGCAAGAAATTGTTCTGGTGCAAGGAGGATGCTTTAATAGGCCCCAGTGTGTTTGTGTGCAGCTGTATTTCCAGCCTGGCCCTGAGTGGTTGGCACTGGCCCTTTGTGAGCAGAGCTCTGAGTTGTATTCTGTGCTCCTGCCAGCTCTCCTTGAGTGCTATCTTCCATTGTGTGCCCACAATCAAAAAGTTAGTGTCTCAACAAACAAAGAGCCATCTTGACCTGCTGTTGAACAGGTTTATTTAGAACAACTTTTATTCCCTGCTAATGATGAGAGTGCAGACCCCATCCTGACATTATTTACATTTCAGAAGACGTAAATATTACACAAACAGTAGAAGAATTCAGGTGACAGGGAAGGAAGTTGCTGTGTGAGAGATTACTGTCCTAATAACTTGTAAGTGATAGTGCAAATGTTTACTGCTGTAACCCTATAGCCATGGTGGAGTTCAGAGCCACTGCATGGCACGTTGAATTAAAACAGTGTCAGCCCAATCTGATGCACAGAGATCTCTTAACTCTTGCAGAGCAAAGCTGTAGCTTTGGCTTAAATGCCTTGAGGCTGATTAGTAACTGCTTATAACGAGCTTTGTATGTTCAGTTTTGCTGCCAGGACTCTATCAAGGAGCCAACAGCCCACAGCAGTGTTTGTGATGGGTGGCAAACGTGTGGATTCATGTCTGACCTCACCCTGTGCCGAACTGTGGGTGGTTGTGCCATCAGCATCTGCTTAGAGAGGCTGTAATCAGTTCACTGAATTGCCCAAAGGTGCTTTTTGGTGGCCATGTGTATATTAATTGGGCCCTCAAACAGAGTGATGATTTGGCAGAAATTCTGCTACGCTTCGTGATCTAAAAACTTTAATTAGTAATTAATGTCTCCAGAATTACAAGTGCGCTGGTTATTTTAGCAGCCTGAGGTTAAACCACAGAGGTTTGGTGGGTTTTTTTCTGACTCACTGCACAAACCAGTGTTTAGAGAGGGGAATTAAATAGTAAAGACTGAAGTAAATGAAGTAGTGCATCAGAACTGCATTCCTTTCAGCAGATTTGAGGAGTGTATGCATCAGTCTCCAGCTGGTCACCTCCAGGAATGTCTTCACTGCTGTGAAAGGCTTACTGTACAGTTAGATCCACGAGCTCTGAATCATTCTGGACAGAAGCAGGAGGTAAAGAGAATTAAGAAAAAGCTATTGGTGAGCACATGCAGACTTTTTTTTTTTTTTCCCCCTTTTTTGAGTATTTTTTTAGCTCATCTTACTTATGGGAAGAACCACCAACACAGGCATGGTAAGCAACATGCCAGAATGTCATGCTTTCCAGCTGTATCCATAGGCATCATTTCTTTTGTACCATTCTGGTCTTTCACTGCTACCCACAGCCCCTCTCTGCATAATATTCGCACAGGTCTCTACGTACTGCTTCTTAATATGCTGACTATGGTTAGGCATGCTTAATTTCTGAGACAGAGGAGTAAGATGGGATTGCTGCATAAAGGAAAACACATTTGTGTGAATGAAGGCGATAGCAGCAGTGGCCTATCTGGGGACACTCAGTCCCCCAGGGCTGTCAAGGTTTAGAGCATATTTCTAGTTTCAGATTACTAATTTTAGGACTGAGGAGTACAGAACATTGTGAGGCTTCATTTCCCATTCAGTGCACTGAGAGGGAAAGCCTGAAATGTTCTGGGCACCTAAAGGTAGGTTCTGCTCCCTGGGAGAATTTTGTTTGCTTCTAGCCTGGCCTTGATACTCAATGCCTCAGCTTTTTGAGGTTGTTACGGCTGCTGTGAGCCTGTTCCCAGCTGCACCAGTGGGCACTGGAGTTCTGCTGGGTTTGCTGATAGATCTGCAGTAAGAGCTGTGCCTGTGGGTTAGTGCTGGAGCAGTCAGACCAGGCGGCATTCTGGGGAAACATGTGCCTAGGTCTTCACAGCACTCATGGTATCTGTTCAGACTAATGGGTCTTTTGAGATTTAACAAAACTCATTGGGAGTTTTTTCCCCTGAAATTACAACAAATGCTCTGTCCTTTGTGAACAGCAGTGGCAGCTGACTTTGCCACGGGAGAACCTTCCAGCCGTGTGTTGGGTGCTGTGCTTACAGAATTGCACAGGGGATGGTACTCACCAGAGCATGGGGAGACGAAAAAGGGAAAAATATTTACATGAACTTAGCCAGGATGCTGGGAAACCCCTCTAACTGACTGTTGTTCACATCCTGAGGCCTGTGAAAGAACAGAGTAGGATGAATGATGCCTTCACTGGGATCAAGATGATTTTTTTTTCCCCGCTGCTATTTGGCTGAACTCTGGATGTGAGAAGGCAGCACGAGGAGGTGCTGCTGAGCTTTAGATGTGAAGAGGCAGCACAGGGAGGTGCTGGTGCTGCAGGCTGGCCAGAACTGTGCCTTACCTGCACCCCACCTGCCCAGGAGTGGGCTGTGAATACAGGTAGAAGCTTTATTCTTTTCCTGGGTGTATCTGAAAGATACCGCCTAGTCCAGTAGCTTAACTTCTGTTTCATGGTTTCCAGACAGCAGAAATGGCCTTGTCTCAGTCCTGCAGCGAGCAGATAACAAGATGGCTCCCACCTACCTTTGATGCTGCAGCATGGCTCCCAAGAAGTCCCTCAGTACCATCTGCTGGTGGTAACGGCTGTCCATCAGGATGCTGTCTGACTGGCGCCTTGTCAGGAGCTCGTGCACCCTTTCTCCTGGTCTGCTCTCACTGTTTCTGTTGTGCGAAGATGAGAAACAGATCTGCGTGAGAGCTGCTTTCAGTCCCTTGCTCAGATGGTGGCTCTGTCTGAGCAGCATGGCAGAGAGCTTGCTGGGCCTGGGGCTGTTCTGTTCTCCCTGAGAGAGCACAGCTGCATTTGCCCAGAGCTGGCTTGCATCTGCCTAGTTGGGCTTATCTATCCAAGCAAAGCTACCCTAGTGCTGATAGAAAGGCAGTTTTCTATGTTCAAACAGGCCTGGAATAACAGCATAACAATAGGTGTTTCCTTCCAGTGAATGATGGTTGCAGTTGTTAATCTGCAAAGGCTGCTGCTTGTTGCTCATGTGGTAGAGCTCTCAGCTGATGTGGCACTGATAGGCTTGGAGGGAAGGATTAATTAGGCTGCTTGATAATCATGGTGATTAGAGGTGTCTTAGAAGTGGGGATGCAGAATGTCCTTTTGGGTGCAGAGCAGCAGGAAAGGTTGCTTCTGTTGCAGCAGAAGGCAGCTATTTCTGCTATATGCATAAAATGTAATCAGCAAAGCATTGTCCCAGGGACAGCAGACCCCCCCATGCCTTACCTGAGTCGCTTGCCAATGATGGTCTGTAAGAATTTGCGGGCAGAAATCTGCCCCAGGAATTTGCGGTAGTTGTCAGTGAATATGGCATCAGCATGGCGCTGCATCCTGCGGGGGAAGACAGGAACAGGTGTGCTCAGCAAGCCCATGGTCAGCCTTCTGCTGGGAAGTGGGTTCTTCACGTCTTAATACACCAGATGTAACTGCTGAGATCAGTGACAGGCGAATGTACTGAATATTGAACTGAGTTAGTGGTGGAGGGTAAAAAGATGTGGGAGAGTTTGGCCCTGACAGGGTGGCATCCAGCAAAGCAAAATAAATCTTTTGATATTTGTACTGAAACAACAAAGAAGTGCCACCAAAGCAAACATGATGTCAAGGAACAGTGGGAAGGGGAAGAACCAGACTGGGAGAGGGCTGAGCTGGGAGCGGGAAGTTCCCGTGCTCTGCAGCAGCACTGTCGTTTTTTGGGACGCCCCTGTCCCAGACACAGGGTGCAGTTGTGCAGTTCTCCAGCCTGTGCCTGGACACAGGCTACAGAAAATTCATGGGTTAGGGAAGCATAAACAATACGCATGGTCTTCAGTGCTGCAAGAATGAATTGTTTTTAAGACAACCAACCATCCCTTGTCTCCTGGCAGGAATGAAAAGGAGAAGCTCTTACAGCCATGCTGTGGGTTTCCAGAGCTTGCTGGAAGACAGTGCTCCCTGCAGAAGTGCAGCAACGGGGCTGAGAGGTCAGGTACAAACCTTTTCTCAGTGGGGTCTGTTAACAAACCCTCCTCATCCTGTTCCTCTGCTGAGGGACTATGGCTCTGCAGCAGGTTGTGGTCCAGGAGCTGGAAGTTCACAGCCTTGCCAGTAACGGGTCCAGGGCTGTACCTTCAAGAAAAACCCAAAGCATGCTGTGAAAAGTGCTCAAATGCCAGTCAGGGATTGGTCTTCTTCAGCATTACTCTGCATTCTGTTTTTTCTTTTTCTCCTTTTTTTTACCCTACCTTTACAGTAACATCAGTTTTGTACATCACTCTCCCCAGTCAGAAACTGCCCTGAGGCAGTAAAAAGGCAATTGGTAAAGCTTCCCCAAATACATTTTCCCCTCTCTGAGCTTCCAGCAACGTGGCATTGTCGTGCCACAGCTTTGACACAAGTCTAAAGTATTTTCTATGAGACATTGCAAATCTACTTTACAGAGCCCTATGGCCAATTTTGTACATCCATCAATTTGTAATGGTAGGAAGTAATATTAACTTTTCACAGTTGGTAAGGAAATACTTGAAATATTAATTAGCAGCTGTTGAGTTCCCATACTGAATCTGCAGTTCTGATTTCAGTGCAGGTAGACTTTAGGCACAAATTTCAGTCGATGATGGAGCTGGTGGTGCTGGCTGCTCTGGAGAAGGCTAGATTTCCCTTTATAGGACAGAGCATTCAATGCCAAAACCAATTGCTGGGCTGAAATATTCCACATTAAGTGTCTGTCGTCTTGGGAAACCACCCATAAACTAGCAGCATTCCCAAAAAATTAAGCCAGAGTAAAGACATGTTCACCAGTGGCTTTCAGAAGGTCTGGCAAGCTTCATTTGACATGTGCTTATTTTGCACAAGGTCAGAGGTGAGGCAGAGAGTTATAGTATGGGTGAAACATTCACCATCTTACCTGAGAGCTGGGTAGAGAGGAAAGGAGATGGAGCTTGCAACTAAATGCAGGAACAGGAACAGGGTGGCCTTATCCAGCATCTTCCACCCTTTGGAGTCACCTGAAACATGGAGCAGTGAGTCAGTGGCATGAGTTGCCCAGAGCAGCCTCCCCACCAGCCCACATCGCTGCACAACAACCTCCATTGTGCTCCCCACGACCTCTCCTGCCCAGCTCTCCAGAGGAGCCGCCTCTCCACCAGTAAGAGACACCTGTGCGGCTCTCAGGGCTTAGGTAAGGCGGGATGGACTGCACCATCAGTGTGTGCTGGAGACAAACACTGCAGTGTTTTGCATCCTGAAGCTGGCTATGTGTCCAGCATCCCCCATGCATGACTCAAAGAATTGCCCGAGGTTGCACACCACCAGCAGGTGAACTCAATGCTTTTGTTACTGGAAGCAAGAGACGGTGGGAGAATATTTCTGTTAACATTATTCCTTGGTTTTGATCAAAAGCAATTGATCTTTAGCTCAAAAAAGGTTCTTTAAGAAAGCAGAATGTGGATGGGGATCTTTAAAACATCAAGTTTCCTTGTTCAGCTGTGTTATTTTACACAAGAAAAGGGCAGAAAGATGTTTGATCTCCATAAAAGAGAAAAGTTCATTTTTTAGGGGGGAAGAAAAGAAACTTCTAAATGTTTAACAATACTGTATTGCAACAAGAGCAGTTTCCAAATGGAAAGGGTCTGATTGGGCTTCTAATTTCCCCAGTGAACCTTTCAAGCAGTGGATTTTATGGATGGTGGTGGCAGGAGGCAGCTCTGATGGAAAATGTCAGCAGTGAGCACTGCTTCATTGCACAGGTACTCACCTGAGTGCAGACTGAATAGCGGGGGGAAGTTTCTCTAAGCACTGGTGTGGTGTGTGTGTGCAAGTGAGCACGCTGCTGAGAGCATGGAATTGTAACAGGGTGAGGGGCAGTGTGCTGGGTGGCAGCCAGTGAGCACAGTGGTGCACTATGAATTGGGGTTCCTTAGAGCAACCCTTCCTCATTCTGGACCCTGTTCAGCAGTGCCAACAGCCCTGATTTGAGCAGAGCCGGGCGCAGGAGGGCACCCTTCCTCCAAACCTGCTCTAAGGGGGGCTGTCACCCCTTGGAGAGCCAAGGAATGCCCAGAAGCAGCAAAAAAGGTGACTGAGAGACACAGGACTCCTGGTCTGGATTTCCATTAATTTTATATCTTTCATTTGAGCTTGGAAAAGCATGTCCCTCTCGTGCCTCTCTCTCCTAAATATCTCAAAGACAAATTCCAAATCAGAATTACTGATTACTCTATATGTGTTGGAGGGTACCAGGAGACCATGGCACCAGCATCTAAAGAACATGCCAGCCAGGAGACATATACAGATCCGAGAAGAGCCACTATGTGAGCTGAGAGGTGAAATATTGATGTAAATGAGAAGAAAGTCTCACACAATGTTGTCCGCTTCCCTTTTTTCTTCCTAGGACACAGCTCTGATTGCCTGTGCTGGATTTTCCTCCAGAGCCACTTTTTGTCCCTTTGAGATTCTTTCTTCTTTCTCTGCTTTTTGTGTGATGATTTTGTTTTGTTTTACCTTTCTTCCCATCTTGCTTTGCCTTTTCTTCCCTTGCTGCCATCAGCCTCTCATCCCTTCAGCTTTTTTGGGTATGTCTGTCTCCCCTGGGAAGGAGCCTAAAGCCTCTCAGCCTCTCTTCATAAGTGCCTGCTGTTTCAGAAAAAAGGATTTAAGCATCACCCTGCACATGGGCAGATGACAGCTCTGCAAAGCCGTGACACTCTCACATTCTCCCGAGGTGAGAATTTTGCCTTTCTCTTCTGTTCTGGCAGCGTGTGGATAAAAATGATTAATAAATTCGGCTTTAAGATGAAGAGCTTTTAGCACCATTCCAACAGATAGAGCACAGTAGCTCCATTCCATCCTGTGCAGTGTTAACACAGCAGCGTTTGTGAGAATGATGTTGGGAGAGATTGATAACTATGTCTCCCAAAATCTTACCTGATCGGTCTCAAAGATACCACTGCAGAGATGAAATGGAGCTTCTACTGCGCCTGCTGGTTTGTGAAGTTCAGACTTTTATGCCAGGATTTCTGCTTTTCTAACACCATATTTCATTTGCAGTGGCTCGCTGCCTCACAACTGGCTCTGTGTTAGTGGAACACGCTGTTGCATTCCTGCTCACACCTCGTTTTGGCACAAACACAACTTTGCTGATTGGTGAGTAGAATGGCATTCATTTTTCAAAAGGAATTTGCACAGGTATAGCAAAAGAAGAAATCTCTGCTTCATACAGTAACTGCCTGGCAGTTTTACAAGGCTCCCCTGTATTATTACTGTACTGCTTTGCACTTATCCAATACTTCAGTTACCGTTTCCTTCTCTAACTTCATACAAAAGAATCCTGTATGATACAAAGGGTATTATATCCAGCAAAGCTAATTACCAAGGCGAGCTTAGATTGCATTTCAGAGTAGTTTAATTGCCTCCAATCTCCAAATAGGAATTATCTTGTTGAGCCCACATGCAGAGACCCGTACTTACCGTTCCCTCAAAACGAGCCCTTTCTGGATCAGCTCCTGCTCAGGTGTTCCCCTGTTGCAGACACAACTTCTCCTCTGTCTGTGAGCGCTGCAGAGCCGTCCCCTGCACCAACCCCAGGACCCCACCGAGCAGGGAGCACACTGAGACCTGCCCCCAGCTGTCCTCTGCCTGCCGGGGAGGTACGCTCCTCCTCTTATACCTGTGCTCCCCGGGAGTCCTGTGGGCTTCTGCGCGTCACAGCATCAATTATCCTCATGGGTTTCAAAGGCTGTGTTTAGCATCCTCTTTTTTGTGTGTGCAGGGAGGTTATGGGGAGGGGGTATGACTATGGTTTAGGGTTGTTTGCATGTTTTCTCTTTATCGTTCAGAGAGGGGAAAGCAAATAACAACAATGATAATCTGGCAGAGTAATTGACAAATTTGCTTTGCAAAGTAAACTTATATTTCCCTTTGCAATTGCATTTCTTCCTCCTACCCAACAATAAAAGAGAGTTAACCATTAATAGTTCCTCACGCTGCCTGCTCAGGGGGGGTTATCTCTTTGCTATTTTCTTTTTCTCTGATTATCAGTGTTTTCCTTCTTTTCCTTTGTCACTCACATCTGCTAGCACCAGCGGGGCAGTTCATGCTTCAGTCCCTCACAAACACAGCAGCTTCACATCAGGCTCACGGCGGCTGGGAACCCCTGCTCTGCTTGTGTGCTCTGCCAAAAGGCAGATGTCTTCCTTGGAGTGCTGCATGCTGGCAGCTGCTGTCATTGCTGGAGCAAGGAGTGAAACCCCCCATTAAAAAGGACACATAGCTGGGACACTGGGAAGGCTGGGACCATTCAGAAGAGGTAAAAAGCATGAGTTCTGCCTGTTTTCATTGCTGACTTTACAATGCCCAAAACTGATAGAGACCCAGACCTTCCCATCTTGGGAAGCCTTGGTGCTGGGTGGAAGTGTCAGCAGTGAGTGACTCATCTCTGCCTACTGTAGGACGCCATCACCTTGCACTCAGCACAGCTGCTGCTGGCAGAGGCCAAGTGCAGGGAAGAGCAATGCAACTGGAGTGTGCAGGAGATTCAAGTGGTCAGTGTTGGTCCAACTCCACTGCCCCTTTGCATCTTGCAAAGCAATTGGCATTGTCACTGTGGCTTGCTGCTTAGTGGAGCAGTGACTGGAAGGTCTTGGTAAGCAGTAACCCAGTGGGCAGAGAGGTGTGAGTGAGCTCAGCATGCCAAATCTGCAAAGGATTAAACAACAGTCACTCTATACCTAGACCATAACCTCCAGTCTTGACATGCACTGAGGACTCACGTTCCCTTTGGTGTAAATTAGTGCCAGACAACTTCCCCGAGGGATCAAGAAGGGCTGAAAGGAGCAAAGCAGGAGTTAGAGTTGGCCCTCAAGTGAGCAGCTGACCAGAGGACTTCCAATATAATTCAAAAACAAAACAGCTCCATGAAGAGAAGTGAGAACTGCTGCTTCCCTTGCAGTTGTGAGAAGTGGCATCATCCTGCCCATGGGGAGAGGGTCTGCTGTAAGATCAGGCAGACAGATGCGCATCATCCTTACTTGCAGCAGGTATTTCTGAATAGCACAGAGCAGGGTTTTCCGAAACTGCTGTACTGATGCACACTCCTGTGCCCTGTTTCTGCAACTGGAGAAGGATTTTTGTCTATTTTTGAAACAATCTGTTCACGTTCTCTCATGTGTGAGGCCAGGTGCACCAATTTTTCAGCGTGGCTTATTTTTCTTCCACTGTCTTGGTGCTACACTGGCTGCACAGATGAATCAGACCACGCTGTTAAACCAGTTGAGAGCCGATGCTGTTCCAAGATGATATCCTATAGGTTGTTTCTGAGCTAATTCTTTATCTGCCTGCCCCACTGCCTTACACAGAGCTGCTGTGAGATACAGGGCGATATCTCTCAGTTCAAAGGGAATCAGTCGATAATTGACTTGTTTATAGCTGCCTGCTGCCCAGCTTGGATTATGAGGGCTATAATCTGCATTTATGTCTTAAGTGAGCTGCTGTCAAAGAAGGCTATGTAAAAATCTCTGTGGTGGTAGGGGTTTCCCTGTTCTACCGGGACTGGGCTCCTGTCATGCACAGCTGGACCCAAAAAGGCCTCACAACAAAAAGCTCTTTGTGATCAGATCAACTGTGGGAGGCAGCAGAAATTTCTAAAAGCCCTCCAGGCTCCACTGGGTAGAAACAGCTTAGGAGTTCCCAAATAGTATAAACAGAGCAGCTGTTCTGTACCCAGGATTTCCTGTCTTGGTTTTATTATATATTATTATCCTGCCTTGGTGCCTTCCCACAGTGGATAGCTGCCTTTTTTCCTAGCCCTACGTTGGTGCAGAGCAACAGAGTCTATGGCCAAGTACAGGCCACTACAGATATCTTTTGCTGGATTTTGGAGTCATATCTGTGTAGATGTGACCATCCTGGGTGAAGCACAGGTAGTTATATTTCACTGCTGGTCCTTTGCTGATGAAGGACACAGTGTTAGGATCCTGTAGCAATTTCCCAGATATTGATTTCCTCTTAGCTTTACCTCCTCCAGACTCCATGCCACGCTTTAAAAAATCACCCATCTGTTCCAGGTGCGCAGCACACAGCTCCAGATAAGCTGAGCAGCGTGTGAAGTGGTCCTACTCTCCTTGGGAGGCTGAACGTAATGACAGTAAGAAGTAACCCATCAAATGACAAGAAAGAAAATCATCCCCAGTTCTT
Source organism: Tragopan temminckii (assembly GCA_028571105.1). NCBI lineage: Eukaryota > Metazoa > Chordata > Aves > Galliformes > Phasianidae > Tragopan > Tragopan temminckii. The sequence goes on from JAOWBP010076230.1 coordinate 26,509, forward strand.
AACTGTCAAAAGTGTTTCTGCACTTTTCCAAAATGTCACAGGCAGTGGCTGCTGGCTCCCCATTCCTCTTAGAGCCACACACAACTGTTTCCTATGGTTTTCTTTCACTCAAGAAGTGTGGTGGTGACCAGTTTATCACAAGTGCCCTAATGTTACATTAGATGCAATGGACTGAGAAGATTGAGTTATATTTTTGGTCTAACTTTGCCACCTTGCGGGTAGGATGGTACACGTCTTAGTTCAAATGTCTTATCCCACATGGTAGACCTAAGGCACGCTATAATTAAGTTGACCATCAGTCATTTAATACACTGTCCATTATTCGCGCATACACAGTACTTTTTGTTCCAAAGTTCTTTGCAAAAATGCAGCAACTTCTGTGGCAAGAAAGCAAACAAAATGAAATGAAAAAGACCAGATTTGATCAGACTTACAATTACTTCTAAGGAAGAAATGGAGAACCCAAAATTGGTAAGACTTGCCATTAGAAAATTATGCAAGACTTGGCTTCTCCATCTCGGAAGGATAAAATGCTGAGATGTGGATCTTCAGAGCCTCCAAAGCCGACCCTTTGAACGCTAATAGATTTCCTAGGGAGAATTTTCCCTTGAGGAATTCAAATTGGTAGGAACCTGAATACAAACAATTATCAAAATTATCTCCTGAAAAAGTTTCTTCTGGATGAGATCATAGTTTAGACTATGAAAATGAGTCTGAAGCAAGGGATCAGATTAAAAATAGAGAAAATAAATCCCTAATTCAAAATGTACAAGAATGTGCTATTAGAAAGGACTGTCTCAGAGAGTTAAAAGCCTGCTTGAAAAGCCTACTTAATCTTCAAACATTACCGTATCACCGAGACTACAATGGAACAAATGGCATCAGCCTGCAGGATACGTATCTGTCAGGAGGCCTGATGTGCTCTGTGGGTGCAAACCATTTATAGAGCCAGCACCTGTCTAGCTCTGTTTATCTCCTCGAAGAGCAGCAGGAGCATTTCAGCACTGCCCAAGTGAACTGCCAAGACTTTCAGCCAGATGTCAGTATGTTACAGTCAGCTGAGAGTTACTGGCTCCTGAATATCTAGCTCTAAATACCAGCTCCTTCCTCTTCCTCACTGGCAAATAGAGCTCAGATGCCAACAGGGACTGCATCTTTGGTCTTCCGCTTTCATTTCAGTTTGGAAAGGAGCCTTGTCTGGAAGGTTACAGAGGACAGTACAGCTAAAGTCCAGAAACAAGGAGAGCTGGCATTAATTCTACCCCTCTCCCTGGTTCATGGTGTTCAGGTGCACTGATGTCCCTCAGCTGCTGATGCCTCTCCTGAGGACCCTGTGTTCCAAACTGATTTGAAGGCTTCTGCTGAAAAAATGAGTAAGATATGTTACTGGTATCAAAAAAGTAAAATAGTTTACAGAGTGGGAGTGAGGAAGGCTTTTTTTCCAGTAGACTGAAAAAAAGAAAACAACAAAACAAAAACAAACAAACAAAAAAAACCAGAAGTAATTAGACTCATCTTTTCTTGTGTGAATAATAATATACAACCTGAGGATGAAAAGATATCGGTGCACAAGTTTATGGTGTGTGTGCAGTGTGTGGTCTTGCTGCTGAGACTTGTAGGGAATAGTGCAGTGCAAACCACAGAAGAAAGTTAGAAAGATAAAAAAAGCTGAGGATGATTTGAATTCAGAGGAAGACTTCACATCTGAGCTCTGTCTGCTTAGAATTATGTGCTGACACAATTGCCATTTCTGCTTGTTGAATCAGTGTTAGCTTTGAAACCCACTCAGATCTCCGAGGCTTTGGAAGGTAATTCAACCAGCCTACACCTTCAAATAGCTGTCCTTTTTATCATCTCAAAATCAGTGCAAATGCATGGCTCGGTGTGGTGCAGGTGAAAGGCGTGCAGATGGAGCGGACTGATGGCACCACCTGCTTGCAGTTCAAAGATGGCATCTCTTGCACAGATCCTGGCACTGCTGCCAGGTTAGATGATCTGCGGGAGGCTGGTGGTGGAGGGTTTGGGTAGGAGCTGTATAAAAGCTGCAAATTTCAGCTGTTTATTTCTTCTTAAAATAGGTACTGCCATTTTTGCTGGTGGAGAGGAGGAGAAAGGAAGAGCTTTAACCTGGAACATGTACAGTACAGTTTGCAGTCTAAATGTGTACTTTCCCCTTGGCCTTCAGCCTTCAAACCATGAGGACCTGTAAGTGGACAGTGGCATGACTCAGTTCAGGGTACTGGTAGTACTGGAAGTAATTTAACCTGGCCACATTAACCAAACTGATAGGATCTCTCTTGGCAATCACTTTCACAAGAGTTATATCTCTGTCCTCTGTGCTTTTGTGTCCTAAGTGGGCTGTGTTAGGATGGTGACAGCATTTATTGCCTTTCCTGAGCTCTGGGTTGATCCATTCGCCATCTTGTGTACAGAAAGCACTGGTAATCCTTTACCTAGAATAATTATGCCACAGGGAATGCTTAGTGAAGTGTCTTAGTCCTCCATATAGATTGTCCAGTAGGCCGTAGAATTTTAAACATTCAAAACAACCAAAAAAATTGATTAAAGGTTTGAAATACAAAGGATCAAGCCCTTAAACATTCATTCAGTTAATACCCATAGAATTCAAGTGCTTGTTAAGAGTGCAGAATACTCTTAATGCAAATGCTACACCTTGCTACAAAAGAAAGGAAAAAGAAAAGGAAAAAAGAAAGGAAACAAAAGGGAAAGGGAAAGAAAGGGAGGGGGGGTAGGAAAGAACGAGAAAAAAAAAGAGAAAATA